>JAHQIW010002089.1:0-13842 GCA_019055375.1 Parelaphostrongylus tenuis
AGTGAGTATTTTTGAGTATAGGTACCGTTTACCTAATCTCTTGTAAATCGTACGGTCACTGTCTTTAGTACTAGGACATGCTATGCACTCTTGCGCCACATAGTCGGCCATTTAATCGGTTGTGACCTGGTTGGCGCCTCATAGTGTTCGGTGGTGCTTCAATCATCGCTATCAATTTCCTCAGCCTAGCTATTTTTGAAGAGAAGTTGATAGCTGCACATGTTTGTTTTGTACGTACAACAGAATAAGCAGGACTTTGCTTTTACTGCAATTATCGTCCCGGTGCGCGTTAATTTCTTCACACTCATTCCCAGAAGCTACGATTCTGTGAACACAGTAGTTGCTGTCTGGGACATGTTTCTCGCAGGCCCCCTTTCTGTATGTCAGGGTTGATAACTGAAATAATTAACGGACATAATTTTGTTACTCGGGTTTCCGCACCACCTGATAATGTAGCTGTTTACAAATAGCTTGATTTGCACGTTCGTTACTGAGTGGAAAAGCTTCAAGCCGAACAAGGTACCCCAGTAGGCTCGCATAGGACTCAGACTCACATCAAAGAGTTTTGAAGTAGAAATCACCATCCTAGCACAGGAGTATAAAACCTAGGTACGGATTCAGTAGCATTTCGGATAAACACAGTAATTCAAACATCCACCGCAGGCAGAAATGCCTTGCTATAACACGCGACATTTCACAGTATGTGAGACTTACTTTAATTAGGAATTCACATCAGCAGTCTATGTTTTTCTGCACGGTTGATCTCCACTTGGAAAACTCAGTGAATTACTCAGTAAAATATGTTGGAAATGTGTAATTGTACTCTTGAAACTGAAGCTTATGCTCAATGGGTTCTTCTTATGGAGCAATGGAAATGCTTAGCCTGCTGGGTTGCACACAATTTGTTCCCTTCAGGCGTTGAAAGAAGGCGAAACCGCTAAAACATCAACGTTCACGATAATGTGTTCCAACAACTTCGTGTTTTGGTTTACCAAGAAAAGGCTGAATTAATCAGTGCCAAGGTTAGTAGACAGTGATTGGAATTAGAAAAAAAAAACGCATCTGCTTCCAGTTAATCCAAGACTTCTAACGCCATTCAATCGCGCCTCACTCATATTTTGATCTTGGCCAGATAAATTACACGTGATGACTCTTTGCGCGACTTCGTGTAGTGTGAATGTGATCGCGACACAGCATAAAGTGATTTGTACATAATAGTTTATGATTACTGCTTACGAACATATATTTGAAGACTTTTCGAAAGTCATCGAAGTGGCCGGATGTTTTATTTCAAAGATATTCGTTTAGCAATTCACACCTTTACAGGCCACTTTATGCTAGAGCAAGCCGTAACATACATTCTAGTGAGTCAGTAAGCCCTCCTATCACAGGGAATGTGGCCGAGGAGACAGAAAAGCGGCTTTATGAAGGTGAGCGAAATTATTTAGTCGCTAGCTGCTTGCTAATTTCACTAAGACTGATATGTGGGTTCTATGATGTTTTAATTCTCTTGAATAGTCAATCTTCTGTGTGCTCTCTGTGTCGATTAAAGTTTCTAGGTGCACTGGAAGTGGTCGTTACTCGAGTAACCACCTATCTCATAGTGTTCACCATTCAGTCATCCTTTTTAATAATCGGTATTCTACGGTCGTTCCTCACTCATCTTAAATGTGTTACCCATTGTTAACCTTTTCAACACACTGATGCTGATTCAAAATGTACCTCATAGCGTGTGTAACTTAGTTGTGCTCTAAATTGCGCACTGGAAGTGGTCGTTACTCGAGTAACCACCTATCTCATAGTGTTCACCATTCAGTCATCCTTTTTAATAATCGGTATTCTACGGTCGTTCCTCACTCATCTTAAATGTGTTACCCATTGTTAACCTTTTCAACACACTGATGCTGATTCAAAATGTACCTCATAGCGTGTGTAACTTAGTTGTGCTCTAAATTGCGCCCTGTGGGTGGTTCTTCTTCCCTATAGACATCGTTAATACAATGTAGACTTCTTGCAATACACTCGTCCCATTGTCGGATTGTTGTGTTACGTAGCTGTAGCATGAACTGGTATGATGTAACTGCTTGTCTTCGTCATTGTCGTCGGTTATAGTAAGTTTCAGCCTAGATGTGCGCTTTGAAGAATATAGAGACATTTGCCGGCATGCATTTCTATTGAGGGCGGTGTATCTTACTTTTTCGATAAGATGAGACAACATGAACAACCTCATTATATTTGCTTCAACACGCAAGATTTTTCAATTCAGTAAATTGCAACATGTCTTTTTTTTTCTATGTGGCGAATTATCTAACCGCACACTAATCGCTCATTCACCTCAGTGGAGAGGTAACGGAAATATAGCTTTTGAAGGGAATGCGTCACTGCCGCGTACACCTCTTGAACAGGTAATATATCCAATCATGAAACTTAATTTTTTAAGTGAAGTCAATAGTTTCAGACTCGAGGCCCAAAACCGTCATCACATACATTGTTCACCTCACAGGTAGTTTTACTCGCTATTCCGTTCGGAAAAGCTAATGTTTATTTTAAAATTCTGATATCTCAAACTCAAGATAATGTTAAACGACTCAGCAATTTTCTTAGAATTTGATGCTTATAGCGAAACCTTGGTTCAATTTTATCTCGCCTATGTATTTTCACATAACAATAGTTTTGTGCGAAATTTCTGCCTTAATCTCGTTTGCTCATCCATGCACTAAGGATACGCTGAATTGCTGAATGATTTGTAATGATAGTATGTTTGCGAAAAAGTGACTGTGAGTCATAAATTCTGGTGGTTGGCAAATACTTGTGAATTGTCTGTGCACTGTCATAAAGTTGTTGATTTCCTTAAGATTATGTGACTCTGGGCGTCAATATCCAAAAATATACTGCAACGGAAATAGCGAAAACCACATATTGAGGTTTTTTAGAAATAATTTTGTCTAGTAACTTGCCAAAGTTGGAAAGTCTAAGTGAAGTCCGTGGAGTTTTGGAAACAATGGTTATTCATGAATTTCGTTTAAACATTTTCTAATTTTATGAAGTGGTAGATGGTAGACGTGAGTCTTTTTTAAATCACATCAATGTGACATGTTTCAGCCTAGCGCTAGCAGTTCAAACTGTGAATCGGCTTCGCTCTCATCTGGTTTCGGTGGATCGGAGTGCGGTTGTTAGACATTTTGACTGCTGAAATGATACAGCTATGCTTTTAGTAATTTTTCAATTCAAGATATCCTTCTTGGCCTCCTACTCCGTCACTCCATCCATATGGTGGGGTGAGAAATAGCCAATTTTGTTCGAACACAGCAGTTCTACCACCATGCTCCACATCGTCAGGACCATCGGCCGTTCACAATACGCCGCCGTTACCAAGTGGTGCTGGAGTTCCGTTGAACTGCTTTTCATGGGGTATGTTCATGCTTTCGAAGACTCTACTTATCAATATGTTTTAATTCCCTCGTGAATCCTCATTTATCTGGATGCGATACGAGTCATATATAAGTTAAGCAGTCGGGAATGCTCTGTTCTTCGCAAACAACCTCTATCGTTGTATTCCGCTCATCTTCATTATGTTCATTGTTATTTTTCATAAATAGTACGCAGGCAAACTGTCGTAAAATAAATGGAGGTTAGCAAATCATCAAATCACAATTTTTTTATCTTTTTATCTATATCGGAAGAAAGTCTTGCTCTAAAGGAAATAGTCAGAAGTATCATGTGTCTTTCTGGCATTGAACATAATAAACCAGCTAGGATTAAATTTTCCACTACTTGTTTCCAGGTCTTTATCAAGGCTATCCTACATTACCTTATATTCCAGCAGCAGGAGCACAGTACTACGGATATCATAATGAATCACTCGGTAAGTGACAGTGCAGAAAAAACTGTGGTGTTATGTAACTGAATTTCTTTGTGTAGCAAGATCTTTCCTGCTAATTTATGCATTGCAGCAGGCCCTCAACAACAATTCTGTCCAATTGGAGTACCTCAAGTGCCATTTATGGAAGCCCCACAACCATGGAGACCATACTTGGCACAAAATGGTCCGAGCACTGTGTCACTGACGCCGCTTCGAAATCCAAAGGACAATGCTGCTGCACCGAATACACCGGAGAGTAGGGTTGGCACAGAGTTCTTAGACAGTGCTCCTTCTTTTCCGGTATCTGTTTCCGATATTTAGATGCATCAAGTGATATGTAATTTGATGTAAGATTCATAAAACACTTATTGTATTTCAGAATTCTCAGACTCCCAACGTTGTAAGACAGAAGAGACAGCGACGATCATCTCTCCATAGTAGCTCGAAATCGGACTGAATCGTCTTGAGCTCATCTGCATACTGTGACCGTTTGTGATCAAATTTCTGTTCTGACTGGATCAGCCGACATGCTTCTGGAGTATACTAGATTGAAGCTGAAAATTGCTTTCGCTGAACGTGTATTCAGCATTGACGCTTCCATCTGCGACATGGGTGCCAACTATAGTGTTTGAAGTGCTATGTGTGCTCATCAGAGAAAAAAACATGAACACCAGTTACTGAATGCACATCTTCTGATGTTCAACGCTTGGATTGTCTACAGATACAACGAAATGGTGAGTTGTTGTGTTGATTATAAGCTTATCGTGGTTGTCGCTTCAGTTAAATATAAGATGGAAATAAGCAGAACACTTCTGATTGATGATCGATACTCTTTACACATGGATGTGATGCAGTCAGATGTCTATAGGTGACGATCATTACGATCAAAGCTACAATTATACGACGGTTTGATACAATCAAGGAAGCATGATAATGAATCTGCTGAGAGTCTCTTTTCTTCTAGTCTACATTTTTGTATCTACCGTTCTGCATTATGGGCTAAACGACGCAGTGTGTTTTCCACTCTTTATTCTTTGAAGGTTTTTTACTCTTATTTCCGACATGAAATAAATAAGCAAAAAACTCGGCTGTAACTACTGATTATATGTGAGATGACGAAATTGTGATGTTACCACGTACTGGCCAGGCATTCTTCCGTCTCACGATTGATAGTATTACCTATGATTAATGAGAACGGTTGTGGTGTGACTTTATTTCTATTCTGCTATTTGAAATTGTCTACTGCCTGTGAAGAAGACTAACTGGGGTCTTTTTTTTTGCCAGGTCTCTAATTAATTGAGATCTTTCTTGCATACTTGAAGATCTTTGTGAGCAACCTGTTTTTTTTTTTTGCATTGCCATATCTGCAGTTGTGCTTATTCCTCTACTATTAACTTTCTCTCTAATGTTTTTTCTGTGCACAATTCGTCTTTATGTGATTTGTTGGGTTTTCTCAAATGAAAATCTCTTATATCTCCTATATTACCACTTAATGTGTTATTACATTCTGGATTGCTTTGCAACTGCTGCTGTTCGATTTGATCCAGATATTAATAATTGTTCTGATTTCTATGCTATAGTGGTTTAGTGTTTTGTTTCTCAATGTGTTTCTTTAATATACAAGAGAAGTTGATAAATTAGTCATATCCTGTTTGAGTGTAATCTAAACATTTTAAAAATTCATCTTCTCTTTTTGAGTGACTGAAACATGGATTATACTGGTAACTCATGTACATGGGATTTTGAGATCAGAAAAGACCAGTTCCCGTTTGTATGGAGAGGATGCGACGAACATTACGTTGGCGTTTTACAAGAGCAGATATTGTGTCCAATAAGCAATGCGGTTCTACGAGTGAAATTATGGTGATATTTTAGAACCTGTAAATACGTGAACATTCATCATAACCTAAAAGTCGTGCTACTGCGGAGTTTTCTTTGCAGTCAGCCACTGCCTCGAGAATCGGAGCAAGCTTTCCTTACAAACCTGTTACCAGTTATCACTTTGAAAAAAAAGAAAATGTTGAATTGTTCAAGGGCAAAAATCTGAAGCACTGTTGAACGTTCTGGCGGGCAACATATGGAATCAGATAATAATTGAGCGAAAATTCTGAGCCAATGCATTCAGATTGGATTTGAATTTGTATATGAATGCAGTTATTGAAAGTTCAACATAGGAAGCACTTTGTGGTCACAGGTAATTCGTCGTTCCTTCTCTATATTATAAGAAAACTACCGAGTGATATGTTGTACCTTCTTTTCAAGAGCGTCAGTACCTATGACTCTTCCTTTGTAATATTGAGACTGTGGGAAGTCGCTTTTTATGAGCTCAGAGCATAAGTTTATTCAAGTTTGAATTCAGTTAATCAAACCTTACTATAGAGTACTCTACTAGAGTACTTACTCTTTACTTTTTTCTCTCCCTTTTATATTCCTTTCAGGTACATAATATGTCGACGTTTTGATCAGTTGAACTTGCTGACCTGTATATAAATTTCGCATATTTTACCAGCTCTATTTTGTGATATGCTTGAAATTTAAATGATTTTCTAATGCTACTGTCCGATTCAACTCAGTAATTTGGAACAATCTCCACTATGGTGTCGTAAGTTGTATGGTTTTGAGCTACATCACGATATAATAAATCAGTTATATCCTGCTCAAGTGTTGCTTGAACATTTCATGGTGAGCAGCCTTCTCCCTTTTTGTACGACATGTGAAAATCCTGAGTGTGGATTGAATCCTGAGAACTGCACCGAGTGGCTTTTTAAATCGAGTAAAAATGATTGCCTTTCTTACGAAAAGAACGTGATAAGCACTGTGATATGTCTTCAATGGCTGATTAATATCAGCATATAGTGTTAAGTCACCAATAGTGTTCTACAAATCGAATTGTATAGCAGTAAAAACTGTGCATACCTCTGAGCACTAGCCAACATTTTATATGTCGTACTTCCGTAGCTTTTCGAGGTTTTCGAGTTTGCGCTATCGAATAATTGTAAATGGTTCATAACAGAAATTCATGTGGAGAGGAATTCTCAACTGTGAAACAAAATTTTATTCTGACTGTTACAGGACAAAAATCTAGCCATTTGATGCTTAACCGATCTGTCATCGCCTGCGCTTATTTCTAGGTTAAATGTGACCAGGTGAGCTGATGATGTTCGCTTGTTGCTATCAGCTTGTGACATGTGCGATTTCCATAAACTGCTCAAGACCTAGTTTTCATCAGCTGATTTATTCTGTCAGATGAATCCTGAATCAGTCGGAATTCTTTAGAGACAGCAGTAAATGGATCGCGCAACGAAATTCACAAGTGGTGCGCTTCTCATCAAATGATTGGGCTTTTTCCATTTGAATTATACTCCAAAGCATTTGTGTTAGTCTTTACGCTATAATTCTCCCTACACACTTATTTTCTGTTCATGCATATATACCTCTCACGTAAAAAGAGCATCTTCGAGTTTGAATTGTAATTATTCTCTCACATTTACTTAGCTTGAGGAGACTTTCTAAAAAGGCCTATCACAAAGAACCTAAACCTTGCTTTTGAAATTCGATATGAGATATAACGAGATTACGCTATAGTGAGGTTTGATTAACTAAATTCAAACTTGAATAAACTTATGCTTTGAGCTCATAAAAAGCGACTTCCCACAGTCTCATTATTACAAAGAAAGAGTCATAGGTACTGACGTTCTTGAAAAGAAGGTACAACATATCACTTGGTAGTTTTCTTAAAATATAGAGAAGGAACGACGAATTACCTGTGACCACAAAGTGCTTTCCTTTGTTGAACTTTCAATAACTGCATTCATATACAAATTCAAATCCAATCAGAATGCATTGGCTCAGAATTTTCTGCTCAATTAGTATCTGATTCCATATGTTGCCCTCCAAACGTTCAACAGTGCTTCAGATTTTTGCCCTTGAACAATTCAACATTTTCTTTTTTTTCAAAGTGATAACTGGTAACAGGTTTGTAGGGAAAGCTTGCTCCGATTCTCGAGGCCAGTGGCTGACTGCAAAGAAAACTCCGCAGTAGCACGACTCTTTAGGTTATGATGAATGTTCACGTATTTACAGGTTCTAAAATATCACCATAATTTCACTCGTAGAACCGCATTGCTTATTGGACACAATATCTGCTCTTGTAAAACGCCAACGTAATGTTCGTCGCATCCTCTCCATACAAACGGGAACTGGTCTTTTCTGATCTCAAAATCCCATGTACATGAGTTACCAGTATAATCCATGTTTCAGTCACTCAAAAAGAGAAGATGAATTTTTAAAATGTTTAGATTACACTCAAACAGGATATGACTAATTTATCAACTTCTCTTGTATATTAATGAAACACATTGAGAAACAAAACACTAAACCACTATAGCATAGAAATCAGAACAATTATTAATATCTGGATCAAATCGAACAGCAGCAGTTGCAAAGCAATCCAGAATGTAATAACACATTAAGTGGTATATAGGAGATATAAGAGATTTTCATTTGAGAAAACCCAACAAATCACATAAAGACGAATTGTGCACAGAAAAAACATTAGAGAGAAAGTTAATAGTAGAGGAATAAGCACAACTGCAGATATGGCAATGCAAAAAAAAAAAACAGGTTGCTCACAAAGATCTTCAAGTATGCAAGAAAGATCTCAATTAATTAGAGACCTGGCAAAAAAAAAGACCCCAGTTAGTCTTCTTCACAGGCAGTAGACAATTTCAAATAGCAGAATAGAAATAAAGTCACACCACAACCGTTCTCATTAATCATAGGTAATACTATCAATCGTGAGACGGAAGAATGCCTGGCCAGTACGTGGTAACATCACAATTCGTCATCTCACATATAATCAGTAGTTACAGCCGAGTTTTTTGCTTATTTATTTCATGTCGGAAATAAGAGTAAAAAACCTTCAAAGAGTAAAGAGTGGAAAACACACTGCGTCGTTTAGCCCATAATGCAGAACGGTAGATACAAAAATGTAGACTAGAAGAAAAGAGACTCTCAGCAGATTCATTATCATGCTTCCTTGATTGTATCAAACCGTCGTATAATTGTAGCTTTGATCGTAATGATCGTCACCTATAGACATCTGACTGCATTACATCCATGTGTAAAGAGTATCGATCATCAATCAGAAGTGTTCTGCTTATTTCCATCTTATATTTAACTGAAGCGACAACCACGATAAGCTTATAATCAACACAACAACTCACCATTTCGTTGTATCTGTAGACAATCCAAGCGTTGAACATCAGAAGATGTGCATTCAGTAACTGTTGTTCATGTTTTTTTCTCTGATGAGCACACATAGCACTTCAAACACTATAGTTGGCACCCATGTCGCAGATGGAAGCGTCAATGCTGAATACACGTTCAGCGAAAGCAATTTTCAGCTTCAATCTAGTATACTCCAGAAGCATGTCGGCTGATCCAGTCAGAACAGAAATTTGATCACAAACGGTCACAGAATGCAGATGAGCTCAAGACGATTCAGTCCGATTTCGAGCTACTATGGAGAGATGATCGTCGCTGTCTCTTCTGTCTTACAACGTTGGGAGTCTGAGAATTCTGAAATACAATAAGTGTTTTATGAATCTTACATCAAATTACATATCACTTGATGCATCTAAATATCGGAAACAGATACCGGAAAAGAAGGAGCACTGTCTAAGAACTCTGTGCCAACCCTACTCTCCGGTGTATTCGGTGCAGCAGCATTGTCCTTTGGATTTCGAAGCGGCGTCAGTGACACAGTGCTCGGACCATTTTGTGCCAAGTATGGTCTCCATGGTTGTGGGGCTTCCATAAATGGCACTTGGGGTACTCCAATTGGACAGAATTGTTGTTGAGGGCCTGCTGCAATGCATAAATTAGCAGGAAAGATCTTGCTACACAAAGAAATTCAGTTACATAACACCACAGTTTTTTCTGCACTGTCACTTACCGAGTGATTCATTATGATATCCGTAGTACTGTGCTCCTGCTGCTGGAATATAAGGTAATGTAGGATAGCCTTGATAAAGACCTGGAAACAAGTGTGGAAAATTTAATCCTAGCTGGTTTATTATGTTCAATGCCAGAAAGACACATGATACTTCTGACTATTTCCTTTAGAGCAAGACCTTCTTCCGATATAGTTAAAAAGATAAAAAAATTGTGATTTGATGATTTGCTAACCTCCATTTATTTTACGACAGTTTGCCTGCGTACTATTTATGAAAAATAACAATGAACATAATGAAGATGAGCGGAATACAACGATAGAGGTTGTTTGCGAAGAACAAAGCATTCCCGACTGCTTAACTTATATATGACTCGTATCGCATCCAGATAAATGAGGATTCACGAGGGAATTAAAACATATTGATAAGTAGAGTCTTCGAAAGCATGAACATACCCCATGAAAAGCAGTTCAACGGAACTCCAGCACCACTTGGTAACGGCGGCGTATTGTGAACGGCCGATGGTCCTGACGATGTGGAGCAGGGTGGTAGAACTGCTGTGTTCGAACAAAATTGGCTATTTCTCACCCCACCATATGGATGGAGTGACGGAGTAGGAGGCCAAGAAGGATATCTTGAATTGAAAAATTACTAAAAGCATAGCTGTATCATTTCAGCAGTCAAAATGTCTAACAACCGCACTCCGATCCACCGAAACCAGATGAGAGCGAAGCCGATTCACAGTTTGAACTGCTAGCGCTAGGCTGAAACATGTCACATTGATGTGATTTAAAAAAGACTCACGTCTACCATCTACCACTTCATAAAATTAGAAAATGTTTAAACGAAATTCATGAATAACCATTGTTTCCAAAACTCCACGGACTTCACTTAGACTTTCCAACTTTGGCAAGTTACTAGACAAAATTATTTCTAAAAAACCTCAATATGTGGTTTTCGCTATTTCCGTTGCAGTATATTTTTGGATATTGACGCCCAGAGTCACATAATCTTAAGGAAATCAACAACTTTATGACAGTGCACAGACAATTCACAAGTATTTGCCAACCACCAGAATTTATGACTCACAGTCACTTTTTCGCAAACATACTATCATTACAAATCATTCAGCAATTCAGCGTATCCTTAGTGCATGGATGAGCAAACGAGATTAAGGCAGAAATTTCGCACAAAACTATTGTTATGTGAAAATACATAGGCGAGATAAAATTGAACCAAGGTTTCGCTATAAGCATCAAATTCTAAGAAAATTGCTGAGTCGTTTAACATTATCTTGAGTTTGAGATATCAGAATTTTAAAATAAACATTAGCTTTTCCGAACGGAATAGCGAGTAAAACTACCTGTGAGGTGAACAATGTATGTGATGACGGTTTTGGGCCTCGAGTCTGAAACTATTGACTTCACTTAAAAAATTAAGTTTCATGATTGGATATATTACCTGTTCAAGAGGTGTACGCGGCAGTGACGCATTCCCTTCAAAAGCTATATTTCCGTTACCTCTCCACTGAGGTGAATGAGCGATTAGTGTGCGGTTAGATAATTCGCCACATAGAAAAAAAAAGACATGTTGCAATTTACTGAATTGAAAAATCTTGCGTGTTGAAGCAAATATAATGAGGTTGTTCATGTTGTCTCATCTTATCGAAAAAGTAAGATACACCGCCCTCAATAGAAATGCATGCCGGCAAATGTCTCTATATTCTTCAAAGCGCACATCTAGGCTGAAACTTACTATAACCGACGACAATGACGAAGACAAGCAGTTACATCATACCAGTTCATGCTACAGCTACGTAACACAACAATCCGACAATGGGACGAGTGTATTGCAAGAAGTCTACATTGTATTAACGATGTCTATAGGGAAGAAGAACCACCCACAGGGCGCAATTTAGAGCACAACTAAGTTACACACGCTATGAGGTACATTTTGAATCAGCATCAGTGTGTTGAAAAGGTTAACAATGGGTAACACATTTAAGATGAGTGAGGAACGACCGTAGAATACCGATTATTAAAAAGGATGACTGAATGGTGAACACTATGAGATAGGTGGTTACTCGAGTAACGACCACTTCCAGTGCGCAATTTAGAGCACAACTAAGTTACACACGCTATGAGGTACATTTTGAATCAGCATCAGTGTGTTGAAAAGGTTAACAATGGGTAACACATTTAAGATGAGTGAGGAACGACCGTAGAATACCGATTATTAAAAAGGATGACTGAATGGTGAACACTATGAGATAGGTGGTTACTCGAGTAACGACCACTTCCAGTGCACCTAGAAACTTTAATCGACACAGAGAGCACACAGAAGATTGACTATTCAAGAGAATTAAAACATCATAGGACCCACATATCAGTCTTAGTGAAATTAGCAAGCAGCTAGCGACTAAATAATTTCGCTCACCTTTATAAAGCCGCTTTTCTGTCTCCTCGGCCACATTCCCTGTGATAGGAGGGCTTACTGACTCACTAGAATGTATGTTACGGCTTGCTCTAGCATAAAGTGGCCTGTAAAGGTGTGAATTGCTTAACGAATATCTTTGAAATAAAACATCCGGCCACTTCGATGACTTTCGAAAAGTCTTCAAATATATGTTCGTAAGCAGTAATCATGAACTATTATGTACAAATCACTTTATGCTGTGTCGCGATCACATTCACACTACACGAAGTCGCGCAAAGAGTCATCACGTGTAATTTATCTGGCCAAGATCAAAATATGAGTGAGGCGCGATTGAATGGCGTTAGAAGTCTTGGATTTACTGGAAGCAGATGCGTTTTTTTTTTCTAATTCCAATCACTGTCTACTAACCTTGGCACTGATTAATTCAGCCTTTTCTTGGTAAACCAAAACACGAAGTTGTTGGAACACATTATCGTGAACGTTGATGTTTTAGCGGTTTCGCCTTCTTTCAACGCCTGAAGGGAACAAATTGTGTGCAACCCAGCAGGCTAAGCATTTCCATTGCTCCATAAGAAGAACCCATTGAGCATAAGCTTCAGTTTCAAGAGTACAATTACACATTTCCAACATATTTTACTGAGTAATTCACTGAGTTTTCCAAGTGGAGATCAACCGTGCAGAAAAACATAGACTGCTGATGTGAATTCCTAATTAAAGTAAGTCTCACATACTGTGAAATGTCGCGTGTTATAGCAAGGCATTTCTGCCTGCGGTGGATGTTTGAATTACTGTGTTTATCCGAAATGCTACTGAATCCGTACCTAGGTTTTATACTCCTGTGCTAGGATGGTGATTTCTACTTCAAAACTCTTTGATGTGAGTCTGAGTCCTATGCGAGCCTACTGGGGTACCTTGTTCGGCTTGAAGCTTTTCCACTCAGTAACGAACGTGCAAATCAAGCTATTCGTAAACAGCTACATTATCAGGTGGTGCGGAAACCCGAGTAACAAAATTATGTCCGTTAATTATTTCAGTTATCAACCCTGACATACAGAAAGGGGGCCTGCGAGAAACATGTCCCAGACAGCAACTACTGTGTTCACAGAATCGTAGCTTCTGGGAATGAGTGTGAAGAAATTAACGCGCACCGGGACGATAATTGCAGTAAAAGCAAAGTCCTGCTTATTCTGTTGTACGTACAAAACAAACATGTGCAGCTATCAACTTCTCTTCAAAAATAGCTAGGCTGAGGAAATTGATAGCGATGATTGAAGCACCACCGAACACTATGAGGCGCCAACCAGGTCACAACCGATTAAATGGCCGACTATGTGGCGCAAGAGTGCATAGCATGTCCTAGTACTAAAGACAGTGACCGTACGATTTACAAGAGATTAGGTAAACGGTACCTATACTCAAAAATACTCACTGTAATTTTACGAGAGCACAAACTATGCTCTGTCTCACTTTCATCGATCTGAAGAAAGAATTTGATTCAGTGGAAACAAAAACGGTTATAGAGGCTCTGAATAACCAGGGCATCCCTACTCGGTACGTAATGGTCTTTCGTGAGCTTTATAAAGATTTTAC
>JAHQIW010002091.1:0-58490 GCA_019055375.1 Parelaphostrongylus tenuis
ACATGTTTTTAATTAGCGATTTTTTCATGTGTGAAGGATAAGAGAAAAGGTAATTGACCAGAATGTTCTTGTTACTCAATACTCGGCTTTGATTCCTTCACAGAGGAGCATCACCTGAAGGGGCGGCTGAATCGAGGGACGATGCTCGTGATCAGCCCCCTTAGAGCGAAACAGACTCCAGTATAGCACTTAGACCTAATACCTCCAAATATGCTATATCCTTGTCAGACTGTTATTGTTTGAATAAAGTCTGCAAAATGCGGTCGAATGAAGATATCGTTCAATAGCTTAAATCTCCGCGAATCAAATAGTGACCTTGTCTTTGAAAAATTTCAAAAAAAAAAAGAAAAAAGATCAAGAAATCCTGCTCGACTGTTCTTGGAGAAACAGTGACAATGGGCAGGTCAGTGATGAAGTCGATAACACCATCTAAACCATACACTTGTGACAGATACTGATCTTTAGGTTTTAACTTGAGCAATAACGGACAATATAATTCTGAAGGTGAAAAGATTATCCGTGAGAACTTAAGGGAGTTGCTGTTGTTCGGGGACAATCTCGGGGTAGCTTTTTACTGATTATTGTCAAGCAGATACTTGTATGATTTTTAAGAAGTATCATGTAGTTGGATGTCTTCAGTCAAAAAGTTCAAATCGCATCCACGTGTTCCTACTGCAACACACCTACCTTACTGACATAAATGACAGGTGCAAAAGATCTTTTCAAAACGATGTACTTTGGCACAGACAAAAAACACATTAGAAGCGACACAAAAGCGATCTATTGCGAAGAAATGCCGTCGAAATCTGTGCATCTACGCCCGCCATGTTGAGTCAAGATTAGATCGCTGATAAATCCTTTCATAGTAAGGAAATCCATTCGGAAAAGTATTACACCGATCTTCGTTGCTTCACAACCTCCGTCTCTGGCCGCAAAGCCCCCAGTGGTGCAAGCCCATCCGGTATTCTAGCATTCAGTCAGATTGCAACTGAAAGCACAACGAGAAACGCAGCTCCAGGACTCGATATCACCGCCTCGATTGTCTCAGAGGTGGTGGCCACCATCTGCATGTACGACTTTCTAGAAATGGCATCATATCTTGAAAAGAAAAATATTCCGGACCGGTGGAAGATATCGAGAGCAGTCAATCCACCTAAAAGTTAACAGAAGGGATTTTGGCAACTATCTTCTGTGTGTTGTTGAGTGTACTCCGCATGCTTTTCACGAAGATAATCTCCTTGCTAGAATAAAGACCTTGGATGAGGCACAAATAAACAAAAAAGAGAGATTCCAAAAAAGCTTCTGCCGCGTGGACCAACATCCAAACGGAGTCACGAGTCACGAGTCATGAGGACTGACTGTAATGGTTCGGGATTTCTGTTCCAATCTTTATCAATTATAGGTTGAGAAAAGAAAAAAATCCCTTAGCATCCGCTGAAAATTCAAAGTTTATGAGAATTCGATTGAAAGCAACAGCAACTTTTCCACAAAATAGGCACGAAATAAAGAAAATAGAGAGAAAAAATAAAATAAAGTTGAGAGTTCCAGAATCGCTATGCTATCGGATTGTGCAACGATTGGCGGCATAATTCACGCGATTGCTGGTTTGAGATTCAGTCAGTTTGCGAGCATTTTGGCGAGGCTTCTTGTATACAAAGTCAAGTTGTTGGATATGACTACAGACCGTCCTTTGATCGCCACAAATTCTGCTGAAAACTCACCAGTGCTTGAAGATAGTTTTGCACCTAAAGGTGCCTACAGATCTCCATCGCCCAATTCAGTGACCGCCAGAATGGGGTTCGCCATTGGGACTGAGGTCACCACTTTCGAATCGTATTTACCAATTGCACCAGTCACATGACTCACAGTTTCTTCACCTCTGACAGCACGGATCACGTTCACAGCATCTTTTACTGAAAGATGCAGCCTCCAGCAATAGTTTATGGAAACTCCACTCTCATCATCGTCATCAAACGATATTGGAAAAGTAAATCAAGTTTTGTGATCTATAACTAGCGCTGCCGTGAGAGCTTCCTGTGGAAAGTTTTCTAAGATACTCAAAATTCTTTGCGTAATTTTTATTATAATTATATCTTTATTTCGAGTGCTTTGTTTAGAGTACGCTCAAATTTCAATAGATCCTTTATTGATATTTGAGCCAACTTGTCGTGTGGTTCGGTAAGGGCTCTTGTGCAGGACGACGCACATGTAAAGATATAATTATGATAAAAATACCAGCCAATGAGCAATCGAGTGCGCAACACTCTGTATTAGGTGAAAATTTAACATGACATAGAGTGTCAAACGTTCGTCTTTCATGACTCTTCGTGGGGAGAGCTGGACTCCCAAGAAAACTGACTTCAATAAAAGATCGAAAGACAACGGGTTCTGCCCAACTGGTGAGTCTGTGGAGACGAAACACGTGTATCGGGCTGTGCAAGAGCCCTTACCAGACCACATAAAAAGATGGCTCGAATAATAATAAAGGGATCTATTTTCAAAGACTGTTCTGAATATTCCCTTCGTTTCGAGTGTTTTATTGGGACCACCCTCAAATTTCAAGAGGCCTAATTAGGTTTTGCCATGCATGTGGTGTGTTATGGACACTTTACAGCCCGATACACGTGTTCCGGTTCTGGCAGCTTCGTCACTCGGACAGGTCCTTCGTGTTTAGTCAATTATCTCGAGGGAAACTCAGACCTCCACATAAAGGAGGCACAGACGTATTATTTACAGATTTCATTAACCCATTTGTGCTACTCATTCCACAGGCGCATTATCGTGATTTTCTCATCGAGCAAAAAATTCATTAGACTATAAGCAATGACTCGATAGCTGAAAAAATCGCGGTTCTGATGATATGCTTGAAGTCGCTTTTTTGTTGAGGTGTAGCAACTAAGATAAATGTCATTTTTTGCTCGGACTATACAATGTGATTTGCAATCGTTTTGCGTACATGGTCTTTTTATCAAGCAAGAGTTTTTCATCGGAGATTTAGCATTTATTCGGTAGCTTTAAAAATGGCCATTTCAAATATAAGCCTAGTTTTCCAATTAAATAACAATTATACGATTCTAAAGCACTGTAACAATTACCTGTATCACCTGTCGTCCCGTTCATTGTCGAAATACCAGAGCGGGTACCAGCAACACCTCCATTTCTTTCCTATCGCGTCCAAGAGTACTCCAGTGAGTCCTCCTAGCCTTAGGTTTTGTTGGGTATCATAGTTTCTTCTGTGCCTTTTCTGAAAGAAATTAGACCAACGGGTCGGTGGTTTTCCTGTAGAGCGCTTGATGCCACCGAGGAATCCAGTTGGCAACGGCTTTCGTCCATGTGTTGTCGCTAAAGCACATCGAGTGTCCAACTCTCCTTATTTTCGATACCCTGGTGTGTAGAACGGCGTCTCCGAATTTCGATCATTTAAGTAGGTCGGAACATCGGATCTTTCCGCTCATTTGCGAGAAGCGGGATACTCCTAGCATAGACCATTAGGCTGCGCGTTTAATAACGTCAATTGATCCTACATCCTGCTTATATAGTGACCAGGTTTCTGCAGCATGGTCTTGAGCAGGGATAATCGTCCAGTCGAAAAGGTATGCAAGTTTCCGAATGTTCTTTTCTTTATTCTTTTCATTACATCTTCGATGCTTTAAAACGTTCCTCAAGCCGCTCGTTTTCTCCTGCTCAACTGTGGATCTACGCCGTCCATCATGTTGATTTCACGACCCAGATAGACCTAACTGGAGCATTCGGAGAATGTCGTTCTCTTGAGCGTGAATGGGGCATTCGAAACCCATTCGTTCCTCATGAACATCGTTTTCGTAGGACTTAGTTGGTTCCTTATGAACATCGTTTTGGTTAGACTTAGTTGAAGATCAATCTCTTCATAGACGCTTTCAAAATCAGCAAACAATCATTGCGCTTGGCTGATGCTTGGTGTTATGAGGACGATATAATAAGCAAAGCGAAAATGATTTGATTGTTGACAGTCAGTTTTAACTCCCGTATTGTCCTATTCCAATGCTCGCATGACATTATGGAGGGTGGCATTGAATGGTTTTGGCAAAGTTGTATCGCCTTGTCGAACCCCTCTTCTTACGTCGATGGTGATATTGTTTTAGAATGGAGATATCTTGGCGATGAAATCATTATATAACTCACGAAAAATTATTATGTACCCGAGTGGGGACGCCCATATCCAAAGCCTCTATAATCGCTTCTGTAACCACTAAACCAATGTCTTTCTTCAGATCGATGAAAGTGAGACAAAGCAGTATTTTGCACTCTCGTGAAACTTCAATGGGTCTCGTAATCGTGTAGATATGGTCTATGGCACTTAATACTTTTCGGTACCCTGCTCGTTCACATGGCTGCCCTTCGTCCAGTGTTCCTCCAATCCTGTTTAAGATGATTGAGTAAAGAGTTCACAGAAAACGGACAACAAGTGGATTGAGAGATGATTGCCTATGTCGTTAAGATTCCCTTTTTTGAACGAAGTCATAGTTTTGCTGGTTTTCCACTGATGGGAACCTTCATTCTGATAGGTAGCGAGTGAAGAGCCGAGCCAGGGTGTTGATGAGAACTGGCGGTAGGTTTTTCAGGTGTTCAGGTCTCATCGTGTCTATACCGGGTGTTGCTCTATTCTTCATCGACGATAAAGCCTGTCGGAAAAAGAAAGTGAGGACCGCTGGAACGACATATTCGTAGTCTTTCAATTTTGCATAACGCAAAAAGGACATGGCTAGCGAAGAGATCCGTGGAGTACTGGTAGATGACTTTTTCCATTGTCCTTCTGGAAGCTGTAAGTGCCCCGTCAGGGCGTCGGAATGCAATCATCATGGTTTTGTAACTGGCCGTGCTTCGGTGGGCTTTGCGAATGCTCTTCGCAGCTTTTGCAGCTTCTGCCATGATTGCTGCACGTCTCTCTTCAAAGTCTTCTTTGATCGCATCTCTGCAGCGTTATGCAAGTCCGGACATAAGAGTTCCGTTGCCTATAGCTCGTGCAATTCCACATTGACGTATAAGTTCGAGTGTCTGCAGGGACAAACGCCTCTCCGCAACATTACTGCACCCGGCCTACATAGCGTTATCGTGAAGGTATTCAACAAGACGGTCGTACTCTTCGTCGATTTTGTCGACAACGATACCTTCTCCGAAAGTCGACTAATGTTTGAATACCTCCCGGTTCATGGTAGTTGTGGGACTTCGGTGTTTAAATTTAGCAACTTTCTGTCCTTTACACGAAAAACGAAACGTTGCGCGAAAGAAGCTTTGGTCTGATTTCGTATAGAACTTAGGAACAACAGCGGCATCGGTCAGTGAAAAAGTTTGATTAATTAAGATGTGACCTATACGTTATAGCACTAACCATTGGGAGACTCCCACGTCCATCGTTAAGAGTAAGGATTTTGGAATTGTGGGTTATTATGGATGGTTTGGGTCGTCCTGATAAATTCAAGTAACCCCTCACCCTGTTCATTCCATTCTAATCCTTGGATTCCAATGTGACGATTTTCGAACGTTTTCCTAGGTCCAATTTTCGCGTTAAATTTTCCAACAATGACCTTGAATGTATCTTCTTTTCTGAGGAACTCTCCAAGGGCCATATAGAACGCTTCCACTTCGCCTTAGTTATAGCTGATGTTGCTGCGTTAGCAATAAAAATGGTCAAAGCCGGCATAGAACCACATCGTTTCAACCGTAATCGTCCGATACGGGTTCATAGTTGTTCAAGGATACTATTCCACAGTGAACTTCGGTCTGATGAGAGTGCCATCACCGCCAACACCTCTGCTATCGCATGTTCCAAGAACAGTTCTTCTACGGAGTCATAAACAGCGTGAAAAGGATAGCATCATCTAGTCTCAGCCAGGCCAATGGCGTCTTTACTCAATCTTCTTTCTTGAATCAGTAGATATTCTACAGCGGATTCGTGAGCAGGTGTTCGTACATTATATGTACAGATCGTCACTTTAATCCGTTTCCATTCTGGCAGCCTACTTCGGCTCTAAGATTTTATCAGCCTCTCCGTACTCGTCCTACCCAGCGCTGCCATACTGAGTGCTCTTTCGGGGTCAGAGGGATGAGGCCCATATTTATTGCTGTTTCTATCATTTTGTTGCCCAAGGTATAGCTTGCTAGGCTCTAAACGTGGAAGCTTGGTACTCACGAGCAGTTCGCCAGTCTTTCTCGAAGGAGCAGGAAGAGCTTATTTGTTGGAGGCAACTCCTAAGTTCCTCTCATGTACTTCCCAGACGCTTGAATACTGGCTTTTGGCCGGCTTGGCTAGTAAAAATAGAGTTTTGTCCAGTCGGCGCAGCAGAATCAGGGAGCTAATCCCTCCACCTGCGTCTCTGTAAAGCACAAGGCTGCTTCTGGTTTGCGTTGAGTTATCCCTACCCACTATCTGGAGACGTATGACCTCGCAACTAACCGAGAGGAATTTCTTAAAGAGGGAGATCCGTGGCTGTAACAATGGTGACAAAAAATGTGCTTTTGTATCGCAGTGTTTTGCGTGCCTCGCTGTCGCCTACACCTGGTTTACAATAGACTTTCAATAATCGTTCGACAGCTTAAAAAGTGTAGAATCTAAAAACTAGTTCGTCCTTTTCTAAATCAATTTTTTAGTTCATTATAAAGATGGTATTATGATAGCGCTTGACGCTCTAAGTGAACAGCCCGTCGCTTGAACTTCACACTGCGTGTGATTTTTATTGTACTGTAAAATTCGCGCGCTGGAGACAATATTTAAAATATTTCCAAAAAAGAATGCCTAAGACCTAAACGAGTTTGGTACGCCTGGACCACACACAGGTGTTTTGGAGGTTTCGATCTCCTCGTCACTGACACCCCTCCCCCCCTCACACTAAGCCCTGCACTGTGGCAAGAAGGGAGGAGCATGTGGTGATGGCACAGTGTACAGTTACGCTGATCCATCACCACATCTCAGTCGATGGATTTTGGCTAGTAGAGCAAAATTCATCCATAACATCGACTGTTTCTGAAAACTGTTTTTTTTGTTTTTTATTGTTTACTGCAAGGTTTCAGAAGCAGTCGTTGTTGTGGATCAATTTTGTTTTACCAGCCATAATCCATCGACTGAGAAGCGGTGATGGACCAGTGTCATTGCTCACTGTGCCATCACCACATACGCCTCTCTCCTTGCTACAAGGCAGGGCTTAAAGTGAGGCGGGGGTAACTGACGAGGAGACCGAAACCTCCGAAACAACGGTGTATGGCCCTGCCGTACCAATCTCGTTTAGGCCTGGAGCATTCTTTCTTAAAATTATTTTGAATGCTTATTGCGAGGTTTTAAAAACTGTCGATGTTATGGATAGATTTTTTAGTTCGCTATAGAAAGGGAATTAAGACTGCGTTTAACGCTTTGACTTAGCAGCCCGTCGCTTGAACTTCACGGTAGGTGTATTGATAATTGTATAGTAAAATTCGCACGCTGGAGACAATTCATGATCAGGAAAAATGATATTTTTAATATAGGCCTTCTATAAAAGTCCTATTAGCCAAAGGGACTTCTACATGTTTTGAAATTTTCCGCTGTCTAAGACAAAACCCACACCGATAGGGGAACAACGTGTCTCTATTTCTTACTCCTTATTTTTTAATAATATGCAAGTGTTCAAATCCCACGCCTACTTTTTTGGATGTATCGCTTTTTTGAAAACCTTATACGATGTGACATTGAGTACGTAACCGTAATAGACCTCATAGAGCCCATAATTTCAAGCTTTTCCAGAAACGCTGTTTTTCCTTCAGTTCAAAGTGTTTAATCAGCAAGCAGTAACATGTAAAACCAGCATCGCCATTAACAGTTTGTCCTAAATATCAGTACCGGCCAATATTTGCTCGCGTTGCACAGAATTTTGCTTGTTACACTCAACATTTCGTGCGTTCTAAGACAATAAAACATCAAACTTTGAACTAATTACTTCTTAATCCGTTATTGTCTACAGTATTATACAAAGAGATTTTTGACCCAAATTATACAACTTGTCGAACCCTGTGACGCCTTAGAACACAAGTCCGATGAGCACTATTGAAACAAGGTAAGCAAAGTTACTGCTTAAATCGACTGCATCTCGCGCTTACTCGTTTAGTTTTGCTTCGAGCATAAGCAGCACTTACACATAGTACCATTTCTTTATAAGATCCAGAAGGACGTCCATGACGTGGTAAAGTGACTTCCATAATATGCTTGGGCGTCGGCTGCTGAGCTATATAGTCTTTTATGTACCTGATAAACTTCCAGCTTGAAATAGGTAAACCATATTTTTTTTCACGTAGTCTTTGTAGGTTATTTACGACTTCAATATGCGTCATCAAGTGAAAGAAAGGCGCAGTAGCTGAACTGCGAAATTATATATTGGAAAGCAATATCGCTAGCGAAAATGCACTTCCATTTACATGTCTTCATGGCATATGATCATGATAAGCAGCAATTTGATCGCTAAAATCCACAGCCAACTTGTGCTTCTTGTAACTATGCACGACCTCAAACCCTCGTCGTTTAATCGCCGACGGAACTGTGCGCTGTGAAAATAATTAACGCAACATCTCTATTGTCGTTCCGTGTTAGGACCATTACGCCTTTCCTGTTCTGTACGGCCATTGCCTGCCCCTTCTTCAGTTCGTGCTTGCATGACTTCCTTAGGTTTTCCTCGCCGATTCTTTTTGCACGTCCCGACCAAGAGCGCTTTTTCAGTAACAAGCCTTGAGCAAGTTTAGAACTAGCATATCCATTAACGGTATAGACGTGTCGGCCTTTATCTAATAAGCTATCCACTGAGAGTTCGCAGTGCTGTTCGAGAGTCGTCTGGCGCCCATGGGAGTTGTGTCTGTACTTGCGTATGATAACATGTTGCACGAGTATCCTTCTGAGCTGCACAATTTGAGCGTTTCATCTCGTATCTGCATTTTTAGCTGATACGAAAATCACGTCATACTCGAAAATTTGTCAGCGACGGAGAGAATTCTCCTTGTAAATGATAAAAAGCGGGCCTTTCGAAGCGGCAAATAAAATCTCTGCGCGCAGCTCCATCAGTGTGCGCGCAATTTTTACTATCTTCTGAGAAATATTCATTCAGTCGCAACAAAATGTCAAGCATATTTTGATAATCGAATTCAGCATAATTCCCTCTACATGCTCGTATGTTTGACGCATATATCCCTTAGCTGACGACAACGGTCAATATGACCCTGTGCTGGACACGCCGCTCGCACGGGCTTCCATACAAATTCGGGTTAGATAAGCTCTCATAGAAACACTGCCATCGAAAAATCATGAAATATCACTGATAGAGACTCCTGTGTGAATGTTTTTGGCAGGAATGACGCTAATGCTGCCCAAAATCTCTCCTTTTTCATGAGGTAAAACCAATTCTTGCGAACAGCATTGTATTCCAGCTGTTATAGGGTTTTTCCTTATATCTTTTTGATGTTTTCGCAGTCAATAGATAGCTTGAGAAATTCTAACTTCAACACTAAGCTTGTTGTTTATAAATAATCCCACATTACTAACGGCCGTTTGAAGGAAAATGCAATTTTATCAACTGAAAGCGGATTTTTCTAGGATTAAGTAGTCACATTTTTATCTTATAGATTTTTTGCCAGAAAAAAGTTTGTAATATCACTGATAAAACTTTTGCACACGTTTTTATTAAAAGAATAAGGCTTAAATGTCTTGATAATCCTTACTTTTGAAGACGTTTTCTGCCACGTGCAGTCGCTTTTTTAGAATCGCGACTGTAAGACTTTGATTTATTCCACAGAAGATCTTGTTCCACCAGATTACTAGTATTGTGTTCGATAGCTGAAATCAAATGAACTTGAATGGTGTAATCTGATTCTCAAATGGCCTATTTTTTTCAGCTTTAATAGTCAAATATATTTTCTTTCACAGTAAAGGATTTCTCACCGGATAAAGTTTTTTCTATGAGCAATCAATAACTAATCGGTAGTGCAAATCTCAGCGATTTCTGAGACATAGTTTATTCTTTGTGAGGACTCTTTAGTGAGTTGTGGTAGTCAGAAGAATATTGGGTTTCTCATTCCAAAGTGTGGGATTTCGCGAAATTGGCCATATTCTCCTGCCTTTAGCAGCACATCAACTAACTGCAATCGTAATCTGCTTTTGACTGCAGCAGTACTATAAAGAGCTTTTTCAGATACAAAGCTATTGTAGAAATTGTCGTGATTAGAGGTATCGAAGAACTATTAGAAGTCCAGCGAAAAAGTTAGCTTCAGTGGAAGATGCCTGAGCGTGAAAGATATTTTCATATCTACAGTTAGAGCTCATTAAGGAGTCGTTGTGAGAACGAAGTATGTAATTAAAATTCCCAATATTTAAGCCATTGAATGGTTAATATAACTCTGAGAAAACCAAGGAACGCGTTTTTCCTAATAGGTTTGCAAAACAGGATGCGAGCGCTGAAAATTATCCAAGTTTGCGAAATCTGATCTTCTTTTGACCGTTGCAAGACTCCGAGAAATTCAGCTTCTATAATAGACCACTGACATGCGTAGCTCAAAAAAATGATTACCAGGCATATCTGCTAAAGGTTCTAAACGCAGCCTTTTCATGAATACTTTGCTTTTCTTTGAAAGTGTAGATTATGCATGAATGAAGCAATCACGTTATTTCTAATAAAAGTAGCCTTATTGAGGTCCATTCTACCATTTCTGGCAATTCAATAACACAGAAATCGCACAAGTTGACGAGAAAAGTATAAATTTTATTAGAAAACTGCCATATTAGTGTCGAAGTAGGAGCCGGCAGGCTCTCTTCGCAGCCGTCCGAGCCGCCTGTCAGCAGAAAGTGCCGCCGTCCGCAGAGGAATAATGTCTTAATGCAAAGGAAACTCTGAGAAGGAAACGTAATTTTCTTTTTGTTCTCACAACGTCAGTGCACTAGGGTCAAAATTTAGTACGATGGTAATGATTTTTTGGGCCATGTATGTGGTCCGTTATGGGCTGTACTGCTCTATATTATGGCGATGCCACTTGAGGTCTTTGGTAAAAGCGTATTCTTCGCTGTTATGACGAATGTGTGATTATTTGGTAGTTTAAATCAAGTGAATTTTGAAGGTTAATTCCATTTCTCATTTGCTTGCTTTTAACGCCATACCATTCAAGATAATATTTTTTTCACATTTCAACATTTGTCACCTGATAAAAGTTTTTTTACAATAAGATTTTAACAATTAAATAGAGCAAATCTTTCCGATTAAGAAAATGTTGCAGCGGATTGGTATACAGCTGTTCACACACCCTAGCCGACTAAATCTAACGAAGATGATGTTTATGAGAACGGATGGGTTTTGATTGCCCCATTCACGTTCAACGGAACGACAATCTCCAAATGCTCCAGTTACGTCTATCTAGGTCGTGAAATCAACATGATGAACGCCGTAGCTCCAGAGTCAGGAGGAAACGAGCGGCTTGGGGAACGTTTAAGAGCATCGAAGATGTAGTGAAGAGGACAAAGAACATCCGACTTCCGTGCCCACCTTTTCGACTCGACAATTATTCCTGCCCTGACGTATGCAGCAGAAACCTGGTCACTACGTAAGCAGGATGAAAGATCACTTGGTGTTATTGAACGCGCAGTCAAAAGGTCGATGCTGGGAGTATCCCGTATCTCGCAAATGAGAGAAAGGATCTGAAGTTCCGACCTACGTCAACGATCGACAAATAGAGGCGCCGCTCTACACGCCAGAATATCGATAATAAGGTGGGCCGAACACATGATGCGCTTCAACGACAACCGATGGGCGAGAGCCGCTACCGACTGGATTCCTCGGGACGTGAAGCGCTTTAAAGGAAGACCACCGATCACTTGGCCCGATTTCTTCACGAAAGCGATAGAAGGAAGATATGGCTCAGCGAAATTCTAGAGCGAGGAGGACCTACTGGGCTACTCTTGTACGCGAAAGGGAAAAATAAAAGAGTTGCTGGTACCCGCTCGAGTCACTCGACGATCAACGTCACGACAGGTGACGGCGACAGGTGTTACAAGAGGATATAAAAAAATGTTCGGAGTCTTTCCATGAACAGTTAGATTTTGTGCAATTTTTGGAATGAGTGATGAACACCTAGGGAGAAGTAGCACTATTCCTGTAGCCTCAGATGCACCTTCACTGGCTGCCTTGCGAAATGACATCGAAAGCATAGCAATAAAAACGAAGTAGTGCACTGCCACTTTTTCATCCTTTCACAGAAAAACTACTTGTCCATAAGATGTACTAAACAAGTGTTTGCACACTAGAAGACGAGATAAGTAAATAGTTGTACTTGGCGCGATGAACACCCATATTCAGTGACTACAAAAGCGCACCCACTGACGTCTACTCAAGAGGGAGAGATGGACTCTATAAAAAAACACTATCTTGTCAGGTCTCAATGAGATGGCAACCCGAGGCTATCGTTCAGTATATACAACGTGAATACCGTTATAAGAAAGTGCAGAGAAGTGTGTACTGAAAAACTGAAAGATTTGTGGATTTTTCAACGAGCACATTACTCTACTAATTGGCGGGAACAGCTTGTATGACTGTCTATGTCGGATGATTGCGTAATATTTTCTGATGATAGAGGGTGGGGGACTGCATGAGTTCAGGTACACCACACCTGATTTCTCGTGCTGATTAATACACAGCCGGATCAAACAGAACACTTTGTGCCGGCAGAATAGAGGATCTAGACGAAAAATCGAGAAGACCGACAATTATTAGGCTAGTGTAAACGCAAGCGGATTCAGCTCGTAATGAAAGGCAATTACTTTTGCGACTTGTTTCAAATTGCGAAAATGGTTGAATAGTGAAGGTTGAGTTCCTCTGCAACCTCCTATGTGGTGTCAAAAGGATCAGCTTTGATGATTGCTTTTCCCATGCCTTCTGGTCTTCCTATGGTCAGCCATTACGTTTAGCGTCTCCTAGACTTTAGTCTTCTTTACGAATCTTCTCAAACTGCGAATGTACTGTTAGATCGCTGGCGGTTCTTGAGCCAAAAGCGTAATTGTTTTTAAAAAAAGCAAGAACATCTCTCAATTTTTTGTCTAGCGGTTAATCCATACTTCTCTTTCCGAGTCTTTTTGAAACATCGTTAAAAAACTACAATCTGATAGCACATATTAAGCTTTTTATCGGGTTTCTTATGGCTCTTACACAGTGCAAGAGACGTGTGTTACAGAATGGCAATGCCACTCCTTTGCTCGTGGCTGGTAAAAAAATGGTTATCATATCTTCCTTCTCAAGTGTTTTGAGATCTCTCTCAAAACGATATAATAAGAAAACACATCACTGCGGAACTGACTGAAACGAAGAACACCGTGTAACTGACGAGGCTGTAATCTGAAACACGAGTTTTCCACTATATCAGCGCCATAAAAGACCTCATGATAGGCTCAAAGCATGTTGTTAGATTACATTTATTCCACAGCTTGAAATCAACATAAATTATACAGCTGAATCAGCATACGTTCAAGCTCTGAAGAAGGCGGTGTTGGTGAAGCGTCGGCGCATGATTTGTTATTTTTGCTAATTCGGCAGCAACAACTGTCAAGCTTGCGTTGGCTAGTAGAAGAAAAGTTTTTGTCTCTTCATTCGTCTCCTTTTATAGACCTCGCTCAAAAACAATGATAATCTGATAGTATGATAGCATGTTGTGAGTCTTTCAGATCAAATAATATTCTTTTTATTTAACCGCTTATAGCGATGGTATGAAGTTATAAATATATTCCCACTGATGTAGAGCGATGTGCAAAACTTTCGCGTCAGACGGGACTAGAACCCGCACCTCACTCTTTCCGGAAATGCGTGCTCTATCCGTTACACTACTGACGCCCATTTTACACGTAGCTCTTTCTACACTACAGTAGTTAAACGGATGGAGCACGCATTCGCGGAAAGGGTGAGGTGTGGGCTCTAGTCCCGCCTGACGCGAAAGGTTTGCACATCGCTCTACATCAATGGGTATATATTTATAACATCATCTACAGCTATAAGCGGTTAAATAAAAAGAATATTCTGATGATCATTTTTTGAGCCACCCCTGTCAGTGGTCTACAGAGAGGGCTGACTTATAGAGCCCGATACACGTGTTTCGATCATGCGATCTCGTCAATCTTGCAGTTACCCTTTCTCGTCTTTTGCCAAACCTGTGTGGGTGCTCCATTTCCCTCACTAAGAGTTAACGGCGACGAACGTTATATACTCTATGTCCAGTGAAATTCTCACCAACATAGAGTGTTGTACATTCGATCGCTCTTGGCTGATATATTCAATAAATCATATCTTTCGCTTCGAGTGTTTTCTTAAGTCAGCCCTATTTGACAGAACATTGACATGTGTGGCTCAAAAAATGATTGTCAGGCATGTTGAACTTTGAGCTGTGTCTAAACACCCGAAACCAAAAAAAGAATATTATTTGATCTTTAATACTCAATATCTGTCAACGTGACTGAGTCCAACGTCGAGACCGACTACCCGGGCCAGCCCGGCGGCTGGCAGACAGCAGCGGTGTAGCGTAGAAAGAGCGATGTGCAACATGGGCGTCAGTAGTGTAACGGATAGAGCACGCATTAACGAGAAGAGTGAAATGCGGGTTCTAGCTCCGCCTGTAGCAAAAGTTTTGCACATCGCTCTTTTTTAATGGGTATATGTTTTGAGTCTATTATGAGGTTTGCTATGGCACTCACAAAGTACTGGACAGGCGCTTGTTTCGCTTTTCCACCCTTCCCAGTAGAGTGACATAGCTCATCTAACTTACGGTGATTTTTTACTCAGGATCGTTACTCTATAAGTATGGATATATTCCTATGCAGGGGGAACGGCTGAAGCGAAACGAAGGTCACCGTACTACTGAGGAGCTGGAAAGGCAAAACAGGCGCCTGTCTAGTACTTTGTAAGTGCCATTCTATGACAGGACTCAAAACATGTTATCATTTTATCAAATTCATTACAAGTATTTGTTATTCACACATCTTTAGTAACTGCAGCTCTTAACTGTTCCCCGAATATGCAGAATGGTTTTTGAAACTCATTCAATGGCTTGTTTCGCAACACATCTGTTATGGACACTTGTACAGTGCAAAGCACGTGTCTCAGCATTACAGCTTCTCCAGTTGCACTGTATCTTTCGGTTCTCGGTTGCGCGGGAGATTTCCCCTTCATACAGAGACCGAAGCTGAGTTACTTAGCCGTACCGTTTGATAAAAAGATCACCCAGCGGCCAGTGTTGTACTGCCGATTGCTCGTAGCTGGTAAAACGCTGTTTTGAGTGAGGTCTCGAAAACATTCGAAACGAAAGGTATGACAATCTAGAACTGTCATAACACACTACTCTCCTGGGTTACATGAACGAAATCTTCCATTTTGACACCTTTCACTTTCTTGGACTACATTATATCCGCTGTTTTGCAAATCAGTGCACTAACCAAAATTCAATAAGGGAGAGGAAACCGCGCTCAGATGTGAAGGCCGCGCCCCACCCCACGCATATCCTCGGAAGAAACCGCGCACCAGTGAGAATGCCGCGCCCGCCTAAAGGGCTTCCTCGAGACGCTATCGTTCTCCATCGGACGTCGGCGGACGCTCGACTTCACCCTCCGTCTATAAACCCCCTTATAAAAGGGGTGCACTCGAGTGAACGTTTCATTCGCGAGTGCCCCTATATCGAAGGAGGCACCCGATACGACCCCATTGGAGTCACTCGACTCGCGCCTGCCAGCGGTTGCAACAGAAGGTCGCAGAGGTTTGTGCTCGTTTTCCTTAATAAAATTGGAACTTTTGTTTGTCAAATTATTTTTGGAGTTTTTGATTTTCCGTTCTCTGTTGCCTCTATGCTTTAATCTTTGACAACACAGTTTTACTTCAGAAGAGCTTTTCAAAGCTCGTTTCTCTTTCTAGATCTAAAAATTTCACTGTATTCGCTCTTTGCTGACCGGTCCTTCTTGAATGAAGGGGGTGCAAGTCAAAATGCGATCTTATTCGCCGGAGAGGAACTCTTCATAGGAGCGTTAGTAATCACTCGAAAGTTGGAACCCCAGACAACAGCTCCACAACGCTGGTTTTCTGAATAAAATTTTTTTGACGTTACAATAACCAAAGATTTCTTGAATTCAGACAAGCTTATTTCTTTCCCGACAAAACTCTTTTTTTGGAATACTAGTTATCATTCGATAGCGTAATAAAATTTAATTCCAACGCAGTGCTTATGTCCTGAAAAAAACCGTTTCTCTCAAACGTAGCAGGTAAAATGAGTTGGATTCCCTTCTGCGATCGAGGTGCGCTCCTTCGCCATCTGACGTTTGGATGCAGATGGCCACGTGAACTGCTGACGCGATACTTCTCTACTCGCCCATATGCCCAGAGATTGGTGATAATCGCGTCATAGAACGTGGCTGCCTCCATCAGCCCCACACACCCACATAAATCGTCGAATGAGGCCTTTGATTGCAGATGTAAAGTCAACTTATTTTACCTGTGGCGTTCCAGAAAAATGGTTATTTTAGGACATAAGCACTGCGTTGAAATCAAACTCGATTGCGCTATCGAACGATTGCAAATAGTCCAAAGAAAGGGCACTATCCGGCGAGAAATATGCGCGCCTGAGACATAGCTGTGCATGGAGATTACAGCACTATAAAATGGAGTGTTGGCAAACCGGCGACGTGAGGCTGTAGCCTCAAGTCTCAGTTTGCGAATGGTTGCTAACGCTCCTAAGAATAGTCCCTCTCCAGTAAGTGAAGTCGGTTTTCAATTGTTCCCTCCTAATTAGGAAGAGCCAAATATTCTTCGAAATCTACTCGTAAGGTCCATCGTTCTCAGTACACAAGCATAAAACTTTTGCCTCCTTTCCAATAAGTTGTGATTATCCATCTCAGCACAGGATGCTAATCCCTCTGGGGATGACGCCTTTTTCGCTTTCCTCCTACGCTACTAGCAATTATTCGATATCGTAAATCTGGTTAGCTTTATCATCATACCTCTTTTTTAGAAAAGACTCGTTAGTGCACCAAGTAGCCAAGAAAGAATTGCGTTTCACCTCGGCGTTTATTACTTGACGGCTGGCGTCTAAGCTTGGTTTTTTCACAAGATCATTAGTACTCATTTGATAGCCTATATCTCGTTGATTACTGATCCAATTGTTTCTAAAAAGGCCTAGCGTTTCGCACTGTATGGTTCGCGCACCAAAACCATACGAGCATGTTGGCCCGTTTGGGACAACAATAGAAATTAGTGCGCGCAGCTCTAATCATATTGTGAAGCACGACTTTTGCTATTTGATTGGGTTCTTTCTTTTAGGAAGGATTTCTTGATTTCCCGTTTCACTATGATATATCACCGTTTACCCTACACGCTCCTATGTTTTTGTGCCTTATATAGCTCTTATGATCAAATCGAATTCTTTTTATTCGACCGGTTTTTTACTGTGCCATGATATTGCAGATATACCCAGTGATTCAAAGTGAACCACAAAACATTGCGTCAGGCAGAACTCAAACTCGCTTCTTACTCTATCCGGGAGTGCTTGCTCTAACCCGCTACACTATTAGCACTCATTTTGACACCACTCTTTCTACGCTACAACGCATCTATCTGTCAGCAACCAACTGTCAGCGGTTTGGCTTAGGTAGTCGGTATCGACCTTCAACTCAGTCAAACTAACAGATATTGAGTATTGGATGATCAAGTCCAATTATTTTCAGATGACCGTTTTTAGTGGTTGAATGATGTCACAGATAGAGCCAGATAGACGTGTGGTAGGGTAGAAAGAATGATGAGAAAACGGGCGTCAACAGATCAACAGGTTAGAGCACGCGATTCAGGACAAAGGGAGATGCGGGTTCGAGTCTCGATTGGCACAAAAGTTTTCACATCAGTCTACATCACTGTGTATAGGTCTTACGTGTAGAAAAAAAAGTTAACATGCATAAGATTCATACTGTTTTTGAATTCAATCAACTGCAATAAGTGCTTCAACTTTTACTACGATATACACCTGCAGGTTTTAGTATATATCCTCTTATACAGTTCTTAAAAGTCATCACAACAGTTGAAAACTATAAAACAATGAATTTTTGGCCAAAAGTAATGATGCATACTGCATGTGATTCAGCTGTCGATAACTCTCGACAATTTATGGATTCAGAATTCTTTTTGCTGGGTTGCCCATAGCGGTGGAATGATATTATAATGTACCCAGTGATGAAGAAGGATGTGCAAAAACTTTTGCGTCAGTTAAGATTCGAACCCACGTTCCACCTCATAAGGGGCGCCTGCTGAACGGTTGCACTAGCAAAGCCCGTTTTGACAATACTCTTCTCTATGCTGCACGAATTTTATCTGCCAGCGACAAACCGTCAGCGGTCTGCGTGGGTGTTCGCTATCGGCACTAAACCCACTGATGCTGACAGATATTGGGTATCGTCAGTTAATCAGAATTCTTTTTATTTCATCTCCTTTAGCGGTGATATGGTGCCGCTAAAGCAAAAGTTTGGCACACGCCCCAGATAGGGTGAAATGTAGGTTCGAAAACCACCTAACGCAAAAGCTTTTGCACATCACTCTTCACCACTGAGTATATTTTAATTTTCGCATTATTAGTTGAGCCAATATGTCATGTGCTCTGTTAAAAGAGCTGACTTATAGGGCCTGATACACGTGTTTCGACCTTGATGGGTCCCATTTGGGCGGTACTTTCCTCATCCTTAGGCAATCCTCTTGGGGCGCTCTGCCCCTTACACTAAGAGTAGACGACGAAAAATATTTTACACTGTATGTCAGGTGAAATTACCACCGAACATAGAGTGTTGTACACTCGACTGATGAGACCGTCAACGCCGCAAAATGAGTATCGGACTCTATAAGTCCGCCCTTTTAAGAGACTACATGACAGGTTGGCTCAAATAATGATTGCGAGATGTGTTAAAATTTGAGCGTGGTCTTTAGAAAACACTTGAAGCAAAAGATAGGTTGTATTAAAGATACCAGCGAAAAGCAGTCGAAAGTACAACACTGTCTGTTCGGTGATAATTTCACCTGACATACAGTGTAAAGTATTCGCCGTCGCCTACTCTTAGCATAGGGGCTGAGCGCCTCGAGAGGATTGGCTAAAGACGGGAAGGGTACTGCCCTACTGATAAGACCGTCAAGGTCGAAACACGTGCATCAGTCTCTGTAAGACAGCTCTTTCAACAGACCACATGACATGTTGGGTCAAATAATAATTGGCGAGATATTTTGAAATTTGAATGTGATCTTAAGAAAACATTCGAAACAAAAGGTATGAAATTTTGGAACTTTTTTCATCGTTTTGTACATATTTCTTTTTCTATAACCACATATCTCATAATTACTACTTGACAACATGTCATATGATCTGTTATGGGCTCTTCTATAGCCCGATACAAGATTGTGGCGGCGATTGTGTAGATCGTTCGTTGCTGCCTACCTCTCTAAAGTTGGATGTATGGACCGCCGAGAGATTGGCAACAGGCGAAGGGCCTACTCGACTGACGGGGCTGCAAGGCCAAAACACGTGTGTCAGGCTGTACAAGAGCTCGTAGCAGACCACTGGCATGTTGGCTCAAGTGATAATTATGAGATATATTAGAATTCAAGAGTGGCTTAATAGAATACTCGAAAGAAACGGTATCACCGCATATACTTATTTATGAACATTATCCGATACAGTTTGGCTAGGCGGCAACAATAATTTAAGCCGATTTCACTCGTTGGACAAGAATTTTCATAGAAGTGCTAATAACTGTTTGAAATCTAGAATTTCTGGTTACAACTACACGTCGTTAGTTTTTAAAAACACCACTTTATAACGCTGTGGCATTCAGAATAATATTTTGTTTCACATTCGCCTTTTGCCCTAACTTTGCGGACGAATTATGATTTGCTGGAAGCCGAAAAGCATATCAGTTTGTGGAGAAACTCGCATTATCTTGGTCAATCGTCTTATCAGAAGTTTCTTCCAAAGCGAGGAAAAATTCTCAATTGAATAGCAGTATGTTGACTGTCCCGCTTGCCCTCCCCCCCCCCCCTTCCCTTATGCCACGGCCGTCGCCTTCTCGAATAGCCAGCAAACAACCTGCTCAAAATGTAAAACTTTATCTTATCCACCACGCTAAACCGTCTTTCCAGAAAATAAGCGTAGTGGTAGAATCGGGAAGCATTATACTATGGGATGATTCAATGGTTTGGCGAAAGAGCTCTGTCCGGCGATATTAGAAATACGAATCAAAATTGGAATGGAGAACAAAGATCAAAAGAGCTTTTACGAAAAGCAAACGCATTTTTGAGTTTTTGGAAGCTTGTGGTATCAAATGAGTACTAGTACTTTTAGGAAGGAGCTTTGTTCAGCAAAATATAAGCGAGATAAGAAAAGGAACATGCGGTTGTGTGAAACATACTTTTATCTTAGGTGTTATAGCGTTATGAAAGGGTGCTTAAAAAAAGTGGCCACGTAAGGCTCTAGCTAGAAATTGAAGCTTGCGAATAATTTCTAACTCTCCTGTGAAAGATTCCTGCCCAGCGAGAAAGATCGGCTTGAATATATGTCACCATCTAATCAAACTGTGCCCATTATACATTGTTGCAACCTTTGCCAGTGCACATTCTCCACTTATTTTGCGTATTCTATATACTTTCTAAACTGCTGTTTTTGGCATTTCGATACCCAACGTATAGTTTGCCAGGCTCTAACGTGGGGCTGGGTACTCACGAGTAGCTTGCCAGTCTCTCTCGAAGGAGCGGGAGGAACTCATTTGTTGGAGGCGACTCTTAACCGCTTCCCATGTACTTTCCAGCCACTTGATTGCAGGCTTCTGGTCGACTTGACTCGTAGAAATAGAGTTTTTGTCAAGTCGGCGCTGCAGAAGCAGGGAGCTCGTCCCCTGAATTCACCTGTGTCTCTGGGAAGCACACGGTCGCTTTTGGTTCGCGTTTTATTCCCCTATCCACCACCTGGGGACGCGCCACGTGCCCTCGCGACTAACCGGGCGGGATCCCTAAAGAGGGAGTCGACAATTATACCATCTTCGCTTTGCTGACGATATCGTTCTCATAACACCAAACATCAGCCAAGCGGAACGAATGTTGACCAATTTCGATAACGCTTGTGGAAAGATTGGTCTTCAACTGAATCTAAGGAAAACAATGTTCATGAGGAACGGATGGGTTTCTAATGCCCCATTCACGCTCAACGGAACGACAATCTCCGAATGCTCCAGTTTCGTCTATCTAGGTCGTGAAATCAACATGATGAACGACCTAGCTCCAGAGTTAAGCAGGAGGAAACGAGCGGCTTGGGGAACGTTTAAGAGCATCGAAGATGTAGTGAAGAGGACAAAGAACAACCGACTCCGTGCCCACCGTTTCGACTCAACATTTATCCCTGCCCTGACGTATGCAGCAGAAACCTGGTCGCTACGTAAGCAGGATGAAAGATCACTTGCCGTTATCGAACGCGCAGTCGAAAGGTCGATGCTAGGAGTATCCTGTATCTCGCAAATGAGAGAAAGGATCCGAAGTTCCGACTTACGTCAACGATCGAAAATCAGAGACGCCGTTCTACACGCCAGGATATCGAAAATAAGGTGGGCCGGACACGTGATGCGCTTCAACGACAACCGAAGGACGAGGGCCGTTACCGACTGGATTCCTCGGGACGTCAAGCGCACTAAAGCAAGACCACTGACCCGTTGTTCCGATTTCTTTACGAAAGCGATAGAGGAAAGATATGATGCTCAGCGAATCCCTAGAGCGAGGAGGACCCACTGGGTTACTCTTGCACGAGATAGGGAAAAATAGAAGAGTTGCTGGTACCCGCTTGAGTCACTCGACGATCAGCGGGACGACATGTGATACAGGTGATATACTTTCCAATTAATTGCCTAGGGACAATTTCTCTGTAGCTCCCATAGGTTCTAGACTCTCAGAGTAACTTCAATATGACCTCGTGGCAGATAATTGTGACCGTCCAAGAGTAAATAACATTATAACAGTATAACAACATGGGTGTAAACAATACAACAACAACTCGAAAGACCGACTTTCTTGAAACCTCGGCATGTTAATAATATAAAACTTTGAAAATGAGAAGAAAAGCTTAGAAAACTAATCTTTATTTAAAGCATCACGAGGATGGTATCTTCTCCCAATCGATTGTTCTTCTTTCCGGTCGATGGGTTTTCGCGATTGCTTGTGGCTGACGTTTCGGCAAATACGCCTTCTTCAGAGCCTGAGCGTATTATTCGTTGCAGCTCTATTTATATGACTATACAATAAGAAAAGAGAAAAAGAAATTATTTTGAAATCTAAGGTATTGTAAGCGAGAATCGATTCAGGGAAAACCACTCACCTAACCATCTAATCCAGGGACTACCTATGTTGTTAGCGACAGGGTGACGTATGAACCCGCCCTCTTGTCACTAGGTCAAATTATGTATAGGAGTCAGCTGAGACCCATGCTAGAAAATCAATCTGAGATAAGGTGCCATATGGTTGGTTATGTTAAGGCACTCTCCCTTTTTGTTCATTTGCGGGTTTTTGGAATTTATCCAAAAAGCTTCAAGGGTTTTCCGCGCCGATGTTTTCGATTCGTACCCCAGGATTCTAACTACTACCTCGAAGTCGTCATCGTTGTGCCTTTGTATCTTGTATGTTCCCCGAGGTTTATTTGGGTCTTTCTTTGTTTTCTCGTTTAAGTGTTCTTCTACGCGGATGTGAAGTGGTCTGCCTGTTTCGCCAATATATTCATCACCACATGTCTTACAAGAGATTAGGTATATTGTACCTACGCTCATGCAATCGCCGTCTCTACCGTTGGACAAATAACGCAGTCCTTTGTATTACATAGACGGTCATACAAGCGGTTTCGAACTAATTGACGACGCAGTGTTTTAGGCGGAATTTCTACAATTCCTACAGAATCTTCTAGACCACTGTTTTTCAGACACTTCCTAATAGCGGTACTGACTTCGTCTGTTATGAAAGGTAGTTTAGAGGTACCTTATTGTTTAGGTGTGGCGCCCTGTCGTTACAACTTACAAATACAGCAACAGTACAACTTTCGTATATAAACATGAATGGCTCAAAAAAAGCTGTCAGGCTTATTTAAATTCAAGCTCAGTCTTTATGAAACACTTGAAACGAACGGTATGATATTCCATAAATACTAACTAACAAAAAGGGTGCAAAATACCCATTCGATGATTTCATTCATTAAATGGACCGTGTAAATAGTGCGTTAGCGTCTCCTCCATGCAAGTAGGTTGTATTCCACTCAAGAGGACTAACTAAGTCGAGAGGCTTTGTGCAATTGACGAGGCTGGAAAGGGGGAAACGTATATTCTACTGTATAAACGCCCATAACAGACCAGATGCATAGCTCATGCCTGACCATGAAGTATACAGACTGCTGATTTATACGAATGTTTGTAGTTTGTACTCGCAAAGAGGAATCGAGTACTTTTGCGTCACGACAAACTTTGTGTGAAATGCCGCACGCTTATTTAGGGCAAATCAGTAAGTAATGTTTATTTCTCGTTTCTTTCACTGTTGTCACTCCAGGTTCGTTATCTTCGTAAGTGCACCCTTTTAAGTGGTCGATTAAGGAAATTGCGCGTAAATCCTAAGTCTCGAATAAAGGGAACCCTCAAAATTTCACTCACTATTACACTGTATTGCACTCGGTCATCTCAAGTGGGCACTGACGAAGAGATAATCGGTGAGTAGTCAAAAAAGGTGCTTTTGCCCAGAGTCCTGCCCTATCTGGTAGTTATGGGAGATGTTTAAGGAAGCGTATAGCTCAGTTGCAAGAAATCAGCTGGCTTTTGCTAACCTTACATGCCCAGTATCTGAGAGTCAACTATAGGACTAACATATCTATGGCCATCGGACAAATGATGAGTACGAAAATACGGTCTCATGTTTAGAAGATACGCGACAAGAATGCGCGGAGTTCACAACGTACCTTTCGTTTCGAGTGTTTTCTAGTGACCACGCTCTAGTTTCAACAAATCTCGTAACTATTATTTGAGCTAACATGTCATGTGGTCTGTTATAGTGCTGACTTATAAAGCCCGAAACACGTGTTTCGACCTTGACAGTCTTGTCAATGGGACGGTACCCTTCGCCTTTTGCCAATCCTCTCGGTGCGCTCAGTCTCTTATACTAAGAGTAGGCAACGATGAACATTTTATACCGTCCACTTAGTGAGAATGTCACCGGATTGACACTGTTGCACACTAGAATGCTCTTGGCCGTTGTAGTCAATATATCATTCATTTCGTTTCGAGTGTTTTCTCAAAAACATGCTTAAATTTTAACATCTCGTGAAATGTTCTTTGTCGCTTACTCATAGTATAAGGGATTGAGCGCCCCCAGTGGATTGGTAAAAGACGAAGGTTGCCGCCCGACTGATGAGGCTGTCAAGGTCGAAACACGTGTACCGTGCTCTATAACTTAGCCCTGTAGCAAACCTAAACCACATGACGTACTGACTCAAATAATAGTTGCGAGTTGATAATATATTCATTTGGAGAGTATCTTATTTATCTATTGAAGGATAAGGCTTTTAGGATGCGTAACTGTTAGTCTTAGAAGAAATACTTGTAAAAATGTCCTCTTCAAAATCTACTTTTTCGTGACAGTGAAACGTTGTGACCATCTACCATACAATGTCAACAAAACTCGTTGTGAAGTTGAAGTGACGAGCTAATTACTCCAAAAGTTAGGCGTATTATACTACTCGATATGGTACACTAAGGAAATCTGTCTGAGATAGCTCGATCAAGGCCTGCCCCGGTTGGGTGCTAGGAAAGCCTCCTTATAACTTTTTTTGGATGTCACATATGATGTAAAATGTGTTTCCGATTAACACTTCTACAATATAGCTAAAGAAAATGTTAAGAAAAAGGAGTTGAATGCACATTGTTAGCCCAGGAATGTAATTTTCATCTTCAGAAGTAAGGATGTTTAGCAAAACTGTGTAATTTTCCTTTTTACTTGAAATGCGATTGCAAAATATCTGCCATTTCGCGGCGATGAAGTTTTTTTTTTAAAACTAAAATGAATCATATTTTTCTTTTCTTTCTTTTTTCTTCTTTTTCTCGCATTCTTTCCACCATGAATGGCTTTACAAAAGTTTCTTCTGTGACACTTAAACGTTGTGTAGCGATAAGGTGCCTCTAAGACATAAACTGCTCATATAAGTATCGATAATCATTATGAGAAGCTCAAACCATAACTGAACCACTTTGGATGTCAAACGTAATCTTCTTTTCGCTCTTGCAGCGTTCTATAAAAGCCTTTTCAAGTACCTATCTAAGATTGAAAGCCGTCAAGAATTGAGCTAGCAAAGGACTTTATAAGGATTTAGCAATAAACCGTCTACGCACCTCAGCCGAGCAAGCAAACGAAACTGAGCATATAATGTATTACTGTTTTATTGTTACATTTCAATAAGAAAGGCTTTTTAGAAACACAGCAAATTATTAAAATCGGCGAAATTTGGGTTTTTGTTTTATTACTAGAACCTCAGGGAAAATTTCTTATCTTTGCGAAAAGCCCTCAAACAACTGTGTACCACAGAGGTACCTGCTGTCTCGAAAGGGTCAAATAATTCGTGATGCTGAAAATGATAAATGTGCACTTTTTGGTCAAATGGCGACAGATGAATATTCGATATCATTCTCTGTACAATGTATTTCCATATGAGTGTTAGTAATCATTGAAAAGCTTGAATCTCTGGCTATAACCATATGTAACCGATTTTTAAAAACATCCTTTTATTACGCGGTAAAATCCAAAATAAAATTATGTTTCACACAACTACGCGTTTTTCTCTTTTATGTCGCTTACATTTCTCTGGACAAAACTCCTTCCATGAAGCGCTACTACTCAAACTATAGCACATGCTTCAAAGACCTCAAAAATTTGTTTGCTTTTCAAAAAACTCACTTGGTCTTTGATCTCCTCTGGTCCCTTGACATGCTCTAACCTCAATAGGCAAAGCTCTTTCTTCATGCTCTTAGTAATCATCTGGTCGCCTAATGTTATCTGACTCTAGTAACGTGCTCATATTCTTGGAATAGGCTTTCCGGGAAAAACAAGATCGATTCTCACATTTTCGCTAAGTTGTTTACTGGCTATCTGGGAGTGACGACCCCTGGCAGGGGCAAAGCGAGGAGGGACCATTGATACATTGTGACTCAATCGGAAATTTTTTCTCCACTTCGAGAGGAACTCCCTATAAAACGATTGAGTAAGGTACTAAGAGAATTTCCCAACAAATTAATATGCTTTTCGGCTTCTAATGAATTACACGCGCAGTAAAAATGAAGGCGAAAAGCAAATGTGAAACATGTTTTGCTATAGCATTATATAGGAGTAGCTTAATCTAGGTAGATAGTCAGGCAGAATTCAATTCTGAAACATTTTAATAAAACCCTTTCAAATCGCCAAGCGAAATCTGCCGAAATATAGGGAAAATGGTACAGACTTGAGAATATCGAATAAGCTTGTTAGGATTATCCTAATTGAGTAATAAAAGTCACAATAACGTGGTTATACAACGTCAAGATGCTCATTAGGAAATTTTCTAAATAAATGTTGCTACAACACAGAAATTAAGTTTATGGCAAGAAAATCGTAGAAGACATGACACAGTTGATCTTCCTTCACTTCGAAAAGCCGACAAAGTGGGACAATAGACTTTTGTCTCAGCTTTCCAATAGGTGCTAACACTCCTATGAAAAGCTCCCCCACAGGGAATGAGATTGGTTTTTCATCTGTTTTCTCCTAATCAGAAAAAGTCGAAAAAGCCAAAAACACATTCTCAAAATTGCCTCCTTAAGCTCTATACATTCGCTCTATACATTCAAAGTCGCTCGAAAAAAACTCAAACAATACTCGCACACGTTTTCACCTTAATTTCGAAACAAGTGCGTGTCAAAGCCATTTCAAGTGCGCCTGCACTAATGTAGTGAGTGGCCATGACTTTCCTCCAGTGTGCTACACGGTGTAATGCACTGGAGTTGAGATTCGGCGAGTTTGACTTTCAAATGTCTCTGCCGTAAAATCTTGGAATCAGCTCTTAACAGGTGGCAATCGTTGAGCGGACCGTGTGCACGACTCCAGTTCGCTCCGTAAAACTTGTTGGTGATTAATGGAAAGCTGACCTAACCTTTCTTCTGATGTAGACCAACGGCACTTTTCCTGTTGCGCAAATGCAGACCCAGACCATCACAGAGGGCGGAAAATAATTGCGGCCCATGGTTTTCGCTACCACGAACTTTTGCTGATCCTTTTTAAAAAGTTGTCGTTGATTCTGACTATTGTTGAATGGTTTGACCGTCGATATCTACTTATTCGTGAAAAGCGGCCTCTACAAACGAGCACCAGCAATCATTTGGAGCAGTAAACGAGTCTTTAAAAGCCGTTCTTCTTTCATCTTTTCGTCATAAAGTGGATACGGGATTTTGCAGCTGCGCAGCTTCAGCATACTTCTAACAATATTTCGGGAGCTGCACACGCTGATACCTAGCTTTCCTAACCATTTTGCCCATCGTACGCTCCGGATTTGTTGAACTTCACTTCGGATCTTTTAAATGTTTTCCGAAATATATGAGATGATTAGACGACATTTTCTAGGTAGTCCCTCAGTCACTCCAGCTGCTTGAAACATTTTACGTCTAATCGATTCTAAAGTCCGTTTTCATTCGCATACTGTGCAGCTCATCCATTGAAATGCGTTGATTTGTAGGATTCATAACTTGAACACACCTGAAAGTAGACGAATAAATATAAACAGAATCTGGACCAAAACTGACCAGATAATTCGTCAAATTGATCGGCATTGATGGAAAATATGTTTAATAATTATTTTTGAGCCATGAATGTATTCTGTTACGGGCAAATCAGCCCACGCCTAGACAGCCTCGCCAGCTGAGCAGTACCAGCGCCCTTCGTCTAAGCTAGTCCTATCAGGAGAACCCAACCCCTTACATAGAGTAGGCGTAGACGTACTAGTTACATGTGCCGTCAAGTGAATAAATCATTAGATCGGTAGTATAGTATACTCGATTCCTTTTGGCTGGTATCTTGGATATATATATATATATGCATCTATATACATATGCGTATATCTATACATATATATGCATAGATATATGTATATATACATATATATATATATGTATATAGATACACGTATACATACGTATATATAATACATATGTCTAATAAATGAAAAAATATATGAATTTTGAAACCAGAAAATACGAAATTATCAATTTTCCGCGCAGATATTTATATATGCTTATCTATGTATGCATACATGAATATGTACACATATTATGTACATATACATATATAAGGTACACACATATGTACATATACATATGTATATGCATGTGCATATATAAATAAATAAAAAAGTAAATAAATATATACATAGATATGATTTGGAGAGTTAGAGTTGATAAAGTGGCTTAGCATTCAATGTGTAACATTATTTGTAACAGGCATCTGTTGTCGTAATTTTCAATCATATCGATGGTCTTGAGGTACTGCTTGCAGTGACATTATACCAAAGCTGAAAGGCCTACAATCTTGTAGCATATCTAAGGCATATTTAATCTCAAGCATGCCAAACCAGTCCTCTGATAGGCTTGGATTATGCATGTTGTAAATTTGATCTCGGAAATAGAAAGTGATCATAGAATTGATTATTTGGTGAATATTTGTAGCCATGAATAAAGATGAATTGCTCGTGTTGTAGGATATGATTGATGAGTATAGTTAATGTTCAATAAATACATGTAAAAAGCATAAATTTGTTCATCAACAGTTTGGAATCTACTTGCCTGTAGGGTAGTTATAAATTTAGATATGGAAACTTTGTTGTTTAGCAGGTGCGAGGTTGCTAGACGGCTTTGGTGTTGTCGTTGTTGAAACTTGATTGTAGATCGCATGCGAAAGGATGGTTGACGTTTTGGAGACACCGCCTTATTCAGAGATATCGTGTTGTATAACCCCATCGAAACGGAGTCTCTTTCGCTAATTTATTAGACTTTTGCTTGTCATTCGATGGCTCAATTCTCGGAAATTTCGATTCCGTTATTAATTGTTGAAAAGTCTTGGTAATGTGCTATAGCACATGTGCGATGCACAAAACTATATTGCACCTACAGCACGCAAATCTTCTTTGCTAGAGTTTGACAATAGTTTATCAAAGGAATTTTGATGATAGGTCGGGGAAAAGTTTTGAGAAAATGCTTGTAACTTTTTTGGGTGTCTGCCGTTCTTTGTGTTTTGGGGCTCCTTTGAAAGCTCTACTCCTGCCGCGCTGAATTTTACATGATTTGTCTACTTATTCTAGAATGAAGTTAACAATCGATCAAATTAGGTTGTTGATGACGCACGAATGGTTGTTGGGTTTAAGTGAAGATGAATATCTTCACCATCTTCACCTTCACATCTTGTTTACCTCAATACATTCATTCACAGAGCTATCACACTCGAACAAAGACAAAACTAATACTCCCTTCAACGTATGCCTGCATGGATAGTCGAAACCTACCAACTTTTCGTCCATAGTCACAATGTCCTCTAAAAGTTCCGGATCTCTTTCCTGCAAAGCGAGTGGAAACTTCAGCACGTTTCAACCATTGGGGCATCTGTAAGCACTGCGGCATTCACTGCGACTTCTTCCAGTTTTTGCCAAGCTAATGCAAGACGTTCACAATTGTTTTGTGGTCATAATCAAAGTCATCAGCCAGCATCCGAGTTGCCAAAGAGGAATTTTCTTCAATGGCTCTAAGCACAGCTTGACGATCAGCTTCTTTTAAACGACCTATGCGCGGTTGATCTTCATAACTTTCTTCACCTTCGCCAAACTTTTGAATCATCTGTACACTGCACTTTTGTCAACCGTGTCTTCTCCCCAAGCCTGATTGATTCGTTCACTTGCCATCGTCGCATTTAAATCCAACAGCCATTCGTGCATCATCAACAACCTAATTTGCTCGCTTGTTAACTCCATTCCGAAATATTCTGAAATAAGTAGATAAATTGTATACCAGTCAACGCGGAAGAAGACGAGCTTTCAAATGAGCTCAAAAACACAACAAATGGCCGACACCCAAAAAATTTACAGCATTCTCTCAGAACTTTTTCCCCATCCTATTATCAGAATTCATTTGATAAGCTATTATCAAACTCTAGCAAAGCAGAATTGCGTGCTGCAGGTGAAATATAATTTTGTGCATCCTGCTATTGCGCATTAGCAAGACTTCGCAAAAATCAATAACGGAACGAAATATCCTGGAATTAAGCTATCGATTAACAACTAAAAGTCCAAGACAGAAAAAAAGGCTTCGTTAGGAAGGGGTGATTCAACACGATTTCTCTGAAGAAGGCGGTGTGTCCGAAATATCAATCAATTCGCACGCGATGTACAATCAACAATCAACAACGACAACAACAACGCCGTCTGGCAACCTCGTGCCTGCTAAACAGCAAGGTTTTCATAACTAAATTGATAATCACCTTGCAGAAAAGTATATTTGAAATTGTTCATGAACAAATTTATGCCTTTTTGCACATATTCATGAAAAATTGACGATACTCATCAATCATATCCTACGTCACGAGCATTTCATCTTTATTCATTGCTACAAATATTCACCAAATAATCATTTCTATTATCACTTTCTATTTCCAAATTCAATTTTACAACATGCATAATCCAAGCCTATCAGAGGTGGTTTTGGCGTGCTTGAGACAAAATATGCCTTAAATATGCTACAAGATTACAGATCTTTCAGCTTTGCTGTTTTGCCACAACAACTATACCTCAAAGCCACCGACATAAGTGGAAATTAGTGGACAACAGATGTCTCTCACCAATAATGTTACACATTGCATGCGATGCCACTTTATCAGCTCTAACTCTCCAAATCATATCTATCTATCTATCTATCCATCTATATATATATATATATATATATATATATATATATATATGTCTATGTATATGCACATATATATACATGCGCATATATACATAGTGTATACGCATATATAATTACACATATAAATATGTGTATATCCATATACATGTATGCATAAATAGATAAGTATATATACATATATATGTATATATATATATATATATATCTGTGCACAAAATTGATAATTTCATATCTTGCTGGTATCACCATCCATATATATATATATATATATATATATATATTATTCATTATACATATATATAATATATATGTGTATCTATATGCATATATATATGTTACGTATATATATGCACATATATGTATATATTCATGTAGGTGTATATAGGTGCATATATATATGTATATATATATCCAAAATACCGAGCGCATGTGGCGCAGTGGTTAGAGGTGCTCTGCGTCGCACACGAGGTCGGTGGTTCGATCTCGCGCTCATGGCTCACCAAGCTATCCATCCCTCCGGGGTCGGTAAATTGGTACCAGGCAGGTCTCAGACTTGTCTGGGAGGATAAGCAGCACTGACTCGGTTTAGCGGGAGGCCTCCGCGAGTCAATGTAAAGGCCAGATATGCATTCAATCACCTCAAACGAAGTTAAAAATTGAAGTCGAATGCATGGCGCATCCCTCAGGGATTGATCAACGCAGAGAACTTTATCTTTTATCCTTTTTATCCAAAATACCAGCCAAGAGGAATCGAGTATAAAACATTACCGATCTATTGATTTCTTTCACTTGACCGCACGTGCAATTAGTACGTCTACGCATACTCTATGTAAGGGGTTGGGTTCTCCTATTAGGGCTGGCTTAGACGGAGGTTTGCTGCCCAACGGGAGAGGCTGCTAAGGCCGAAGCACACTAAAAGATCAGCGTCAATGGAAAAATGTGCTTGATGATTATCCTTGAGTCATGAATTTATTCTGTTATGGGCAACCCATTACACGTGTTTCGACCTTGGCAGCCTTGCCCGTTGTGCAGTACTTATACCCTTCGTTTTAGCCATTCCTCTCAGGAGAACCCAGCCCCTTACCTAAAGCAGGCGTAGACCTACTAGTTACATGTGCCGTGAAGTAGAAGAAATCATTAGATCGATGGTGTTGTATACTCAGTTCCTCCTTGGCTGGTATTTAGGATGATATATGCATATATATATATACATATACGTATATATACATATTTATGCATATACATACGTGTATATAATATATATGTATAATGAATGAGAAAATATATGAATAGTGACACCAACAAAATACGAAATTACCAATTTTCCGCACAGATACGTACGTCATGTCTATATATGTAAGTATACGAATCTATATATGCACACATGTCTGTATATACACAATATTTATATATGTATATATTCATATATATATGCATATACATATGTATATATATTTATTTATATGGGCATATAAAAATAAACATATATAGGCATCTAGATAGATAGATAAATTTGATTTAGAGAGTTAGAGTCGATAAAGTGGCATCGCGTGCAATGGGTAGCATCATTTGTGACGGACATCTTTTGTCCTGTAATTTCCTATCATATCGATGGGCTTGAGGTACTGCTTGTTGTGGCATTATACCAAAGGCTTATCAACGGAATTCTGATAACAGTTTGGGGAAAAAGTTCTAAGAAAATGCTTGTAACTTTTTGCTGGCGGCCATTTTTGTGTTTTTGGGCTCATCTGAAAGCTTGACTTCTCACGCGTTGATTAGTTTTTAATTTTTCTACTTATTTTTTATTCTAGTTTTACTATTTCATTACTTACCTACATTTATATTATAATGGAGTTAAGAAGAGAGCAAATTTGGTTGTTGATGTTGCACGAATGGCTGTTGGATTCAAATGCAACGGTGGTAAGTGGACACAACAATCATACTTGGCGCGAAGGCGCGGTTGACAGAAGTGCGGTGTACAGGTGGATCAAAAATTTTGACGAAGGTGAAGAAAGTTTGGAAGATCGGCAGCCTTTAGGTCATTCAAAAGAGGTTGATCGTCAAGCTGTGCTTGGAGCGATTGCAGTAAATTCCTCTTTGACACCTCGAATATTTGCTGATGACTTTGATTGTGACCACAAAACAATTGTCAACGTTTGGCATGAGCTTGGCAAAAACTGGAAGAAGCCGAAATGGGTCTCGCACGAGCTTGTAGATGCCCAGAGGTTGAAGCGTGCTGAAGTTTCCACTCGCGTTGAAGGAAAGAGATCCGAAATTTTTAGAGGGCATTGTGACTATGGATGAAAAGTCTGTAGGCTTCGACTATCCATACAAGCATATGTTGGAGGGAGTATGTATTTTGTTTTTTGACTATTAGTTTCGTCTTTGTTCAAGTGTCATAGGTACATGAATGAATGCTTTACAAGAGGTAAAGATGAAGATGGTAAAGATATTCATCTTCATTTGAACCTAACAGCCATTCGTGCATTATCAACATCCTAATTTGCTCGCTTGTCAACCTTATTCTGAATTAGTGGGTAAATCATATGCCAATGAACGTGGGAGAAGTTAAGCTTTCAAGTGGGCCCAAAAATACAAAAAATGATCAACACTCAAATACAAGGAATTTCCTCAAAACTTTTTTCCCAACTTAATACTTATTCGATAGCTTAAAAAGCGACGATTTTTAAAATGGAATTAGTTTTCGATTAGTTCTATGTACACCTAAGCGATCTAAATAGTGAGCAAAGATACGACCTCAGACGTGAGTCGAACTCGCATTTCATTCACATCGGGGACGTGTGCTATCACTACACCACAGAGGCACATTTGCGCCACCTCTAAGTCTTCATCTTCTACATGTTAGCTGTCAGCCACTAACCCTTAACAGGTCTGGTAGGGTATGAGGGTATGTGATTTCGCTTCGTAAGCACAGTTGAGCCGACAGCCATAGTGATGTGGTGGTAGCACGCGTCCCGGTGTGGATGAAACGCGAGTTGGACTTCCGTCTGAGGTCGTTTTTTGCACACCAATCAATTTGCTTAGGTATATATGAAACATCATAACATTGCGAAAAAAAAACAGAAAAAATACTAAAATTTCCGAATAGTCTCAATATAAAGAAAGAAATATTTCGTCTTGCATTCAGAGTATTTTCGCACCAAAAACATTTGTAGGAGAAGAGTTAATCATGATATAACAAACTGGAAAAATTTTAGAGGTTTTCGTGCGAAGGAGGAAAAATTTAGAGCTAATTAACGAAGAACGCCAGTCTCTCAATTCCGCTACCCCTAACATCTTCAATGTCACCCCAAAATACGCGATTTTCGTTAGTTAATTGGAAATCCTTCCTCAGTTTCGGAAAACTTTGTAAGTTTTTGATGTCAGGATTATAAAAGAAACTTTGCTTCATAGTCTCATAAGTAAGAGCTTCTATTTCTTTGGCATCGTCGCTATGTAGTTATGAGAACATTGTTATCAAATCCTAGCAAGAGGTTCCCTACTTCGCATGTGATATCATTTCGCTCCTGCAGCGTTCCATATGAACCTTCAGAAAAATCAATTCTATTGTCAAAATTGACGAGATATGAGCTATCGGATAATTATCATAAGTGCACTATAAACCACCCATAAACCCCAGCCGAGCGAACAATGCAAGTCGAGTGTGAAACTCAGTGTTTCGGAATTAGTAGTATTTTAATGCTTTTTGCATTCTTATGATGTTTTCCATATATCTAAGAGAATTAAATGGTAAGCATAAACGCGGCTTCAAACGGGAATCGAACCCGCGTTTCGTCCTGTACAGGGACGCGCGCTCTACCACTACACTACCGAGGCACGTTTGCCCAACCACTCATTCTTCAACATCTGCTCACCACTCAATTCTCTTACTCGATAATTCTTCATTTCTATTACACAGTAGGAAAGGCTTTTTTGAAAACCAAACACAACATTGAAATCGACGAGAGATTGAATATAACGATAGCGCAAAAGAAAACATCTGACAGTCTTTTGCGTATGACTTTTTTACGCAAACTGCTACGGCACTGCCACGAATCATATATAAATCACTTAGTCGCTAATGTTGTCGTGAATAAAATCTCAATTTCTTCATTCTTCAAGTTATTTCGAACGTGGATTTGATAATACTCAACAGCGAAGCTTATCGCTGGCTTCTAATGCACGTTTTCACAAAGCCTATAAGTCCCAATAGCTTTATTCTTATTTTGTTGATTATTTTCTTGATCCTATCGATCATCATTTGGAAGGGCAGCCTTTGCAGGATAATTCTCTTGCCCGACAAGATTTTCTTCTGTCAAGTCCCGAAATGGCCAATATGAGTAACGTTCCATGAGATTACTCTTAGCTTCCTTCCAAAAAGAATGCGTCTGGTATCGAGTTTTGATTACTCTGTTTGAAGTGCTAATTCATTGCAAGTGTGCCACTTTCGTGTTAGCTTTACTATGAAACATTTATTCAATACATGATCTCAGCTTGCTCACATTCCCTGTGACAGTATTCTGCGCATTAATTTTGTTGAATAGTGAGCTTTAGTATCTACCTAGAACTGCATAAAATCAGTAGTCATGTAGCAGATAGATTTACAATACTTATATTCTAACAGGTCGGACAAGCCTCTGAACCACCACCGTGCGAGATGCAATCAGCCCTACGTGATGGGCATGACAAAAACATACCAATTCAGGAAACATAGAGAATAAAGCGTACGTTTACGGCTTACACTAAATCTGATGTCTCGGAATGGGTTATTTTTAGGATTGCGCCACACTCAGGACAGCTCTGGTGGCGAGCAGCTGCTCATTGTTGCTCAGTCTTGTGGAGCAACACACAGTTCCTGTGTACGAAGTGGGAAAAGCCACTGAGAGGGCTTTTTTGCCGAAACCGGCAATAGAAGTGGTAGGTGAGTGAGCAAGTGGGAACTGAGAATGGACATGTAAGGACCGCTATGGCGCTTGTGTTGCCTGAGTTGCTTAGGAGTTCTGCCACTATAGTTGACTGAATAAATGTAGCAGATTGTAATAGTCGTCCTATCACGCACTTTCTTTTCGTAAAAAGTTCTGCTTGAACTGCTCATCATGGAAGAATGAAGCGTAGAGCGTTTGAGCTGGTTAGTTCCTGGAGAATAGGTCGTGCATTCGACTTAATAAATATTGCAGAGGTTTGTGGATGGATATCTAGCTTATACTATAATTTGTGGTGGCCCCACGATGTATGACTTCGATGCAACTATACCTCCAGTTATATCTTATAGCATTTTCCAGACCTTGGTGAGATGAAAGGCTTTGTGAGCCAAGGGCTTGAGATCGAGACAACAGCATCTCGTGTAAAACAGAGAACCGCAAACCACAGCGCTAGTCTCTACTCCCTCTATAATCAGTTGCGGAGATCAAAGGGTCCAAATGTCTTTTAGTGTTCGTAGTGAAGAGATATCTGTTGTTTGAACTACAAATATGTGTTCCAGGTCACTTCTTTGGCATTCTGCGTAGGTCGTTTCAGGCTGGAGCACAGCATTCAGGAGATCACCGTCTATGTACAATGACGGCACGCCACAGACTGCAGATCCATATGATTGCGAAGCGAGGACTCAGTAAGTCTGAAATTATTGTGTAATCATTTTCAAAGAAACGGCTTCGGAAGAAATGGTTCAATATTATCAAAAATGGAAATTGCACTGATTCTTAGTCTTTTTTTTTCGAAATAATCACGATTTGGGCTATCGAATAAGTAAGAGAATTCTATTAATAAGCTATTTGAAACCCTAGCAGCGAACAAATTGAGTGCTGCAGGTGAAATATAATTTTATGCCTGCTGCTATAGCGCATTAGCTAGACCTCTCAAAAATCAATGAAGGCATCGAAATTCCCGAGATCTAGGCTATCGAATGATAACTGGAAGTCCAAAAAAACAGCGAAAAAGGCTCCTTTCTGAAGGGGTGATTCAGCACAGTTTCTAGCTGGTACTTACAGTATTCTCCAAATTTTAGACATTTTTTTCTTGGAATACTCGTAGGAGCGCTTCCAACTGATCCTGAAATACACAGCTTTATGTCAAAAAACGGAAACTTTTATTCTCTCGTTTCAAAATTTCGGTATTGTAGAGATCATTAGATACTATTTTGCGTTTATGTCTCCGTTGTAGCTGGCACACTGTGGATGAAGACAGTGGAAACAAAGAAGCTGCATTTTAATTCAGGTCATTTCTTGATTACTTTTGCATCAACACTGCCAGGTTTTTGAGAGGCTGCTTTTCTATTGCGGCCTTAAAAATATTGGCTACATGCGGCCGTCAGGAAAAAGGTCGTGAAAATGTCTTGATATAAGCTCGAAAGTTTGAAACTTTATGCTTATAGAGCACCGACTTGTCTTTTCATTCTTAGTGGCATGAGTTGCACCGTATCAGCTATTATAAATTGAACATCTCTAGTAGTTGATTTGTGATTTTGATTTGAACAGTAGTTGATTTGTGATTTTAGAAGTGGTCGGCTACATCCTGCCGACACGCGCTTCAGCGTCTCGCCCTACGAAGCGCGACCAAACTAGGTGAGTATGGTGAATGAGACTAATAATCTTTGTAAATTTTTATTTTCTGATGTTTAGGTTTATCTTTTAATTCCTTTTAGCATGAGTTGCATCGTATTAGCTGCTTCAAAATCAGCTAGAACTGATCACTTTGCTTTCCATGAGATTGAACACTCGTAAACCGCGAATTTCGGGGTTAGCAATTCTTCAACTAAAGCGTAACGATGCGACCTCGTTAAAGAATGTGATTATCGCAATGCTTGAGTGTAAGGAAACACTTTACTGGCATCATATTTGTGCTAGCTGAACAGCCGCCTTTTCCGTGCGACGTCTGTGTGAATTGAATTGTTGATAAATGGCAATGTTGACCTTTCTGCTGATGAAGATTCCGGCAACGTGAATCCCGACGCAGGCAGTCGCAGAGCCCGGGTAATAACTTCGGTCCGTGGTTTTTGCCGCTACGAAGTTTTGCTGACCGTTCTTGAAAAGTTAACCACAATTTTGACCATAGTGGGATGCTTTAACCGCCAATATCTTCTCATCCGTAGAAAGCAGGCTAGACAAACGAACACCAACGATTAGATGGAGCAGTAGGCGAGCCTTTGAAAGCCGTTCTTCTTTCATATTTTCGTCCATTATGTGAACACGAGATTTTGCATTTACGCAGCTTCAGCCTTCTATTGACAATACTGTGGCTGCTCCACATGCTAATCCCGAGCTTTTCGAGCCATTTTGTGCATCGTGCGCTTCGATTTTCGTTGTATTTGACAGCGGATTTTCTGAATGTTTTCCGGAGTATACGATGTAATTGGACGACTTTTTCTAGGGCGGTTCTCAATCACTCCAGTCTCTCTGAAACGTTTTACGGCTCTATAGACACTCGTTTGTCTCAACCAGTCGAATTTCGCTTTAATTTCCATTCACATCTTGTACACCTCATCTACTGCAATGCGTTGGTTTTCTGAGATCCATAACTTGAACACATCTAAAGTAGAAGCATAGTTATAAACAGGTTCTAAACTAAAACTGAGCAGAGACTTTAATAAATTGGCCAGACTGATGAAAAAATATGCTTGACAATTATTTCCGTGCCATACATGTTTTCTATTATATTCAATCCAATACACGTGCTTGAGATTGACAGCTCGCCCGTTGAGAGATGCCCTTCGTCTTATCCGATTCTCTCGGGAAAACCCAACCCCTTACATAGAGTAGGCCTAGGCGTACTAGTTAAACGTGCCGTCACGTGAAGGAAATCATTAGATCGGTGATGTTGTATACTTGATTGCTCTTGGGTGCATTTATGATATATATACATATATACACAGACAAGCTAAAAGGATAAAGCTCTCGGTGTAGATCAATCCCTAAGTGATGCGCCATGTATTCTTCTTCAATTTTTAACTTCGTTTGGTGATTGGATGCATATCTGGCCTTCACAATGACTCGCGGTGTCCTTCCGCTGTACCGAGTCAATGCTGCTTATCCTCCCAGGCTAGTCTGAAACCTGTCTGGTAGCAGATTCCCGACCCCGAGAAGATTGCCACGGATCTCGTGCATTGACGTCAAGTGATCTTTCATGCTGCTTACGTAACGATGAGATTTTTGCTCCATTGTTAGGGCAGGGATAATAGTCGAGTTAAGAAGGTGGGCACGGTGTTGGATGACTTTCTCTTCTTCACCACATCCTCGATGCTCTCACGTTTTCCATGCCGCTTGTTTTCTCCTGCTCAAATCTGAAGCTAGGTCGCCTATTATGCTGACTTCACAATTTTGATAAGAGCAACTGGAGCATTTGGAAATGTTCATTTCGTTGAGCCTAAATGGGGCATTCAAAACCCATCCGTCCCTTATGAGCCGTTAGATTCAGTTGAAGGCTAATCTTTACACGGGTGTTGTCAAAATCTGTCAGCATTCGTTTCCCTTGGCTACTGCTTCGTGTCACGAAGACAATATCATCAGTGAAGCGAAGATGGTTCAATTGGAGGCCGTCAATTTTCACTTCTATCCCGTCCCATTCTAATGTTCTCATGACGTTTTAGAGGGTGGCAGTAAATAATCTTAACCAAATTGTATCTCCTTGTCCAACCTCTCTACTTACGTTGAGGGTAATAATTTTGTACAATGGTGATATTTTGGTCGTTAATTTTTTATATAGCTCACGAAGGGTAGTTATGTACCAAGTAGTGACGTCCTGGTTATACAGAACCTCTATGACCGGTCATGTTTCCTCTGATTTAAGTATTTTTTCAAATCGATGGAAGTGAAACAGAGCGGTAGATTGTACTTTCGCGAAACATCAAGAAATTTTGTAATCGTGTAGATGTGGCTTATGGCACTATATCCTTTTCGGAGCCCTGCTTGTTCGCATGGCCGTCCTTCGTCCAATGTTCTCTCCATACTTTTTAGGGTGACTCGAGTGAAGAGTTTACAGACAACGGACACAAGCAGATTGAGCAACTATCGCCGATGTCGTGAAGGCCTCCCTTTTTAAACAACAGCACTGTCTTATAAGTTTTCTGTTGATTGGGAGCCTTGCTTTTGAGAGTTAGCAAGTGAAGAGCCGAGCCTTGGTGTTGATGAGAACTGGCAGTGAATTCTTCAAGTGTTCTGGTCTAATCCTGTCTGGACCGGGTGTTGTTCTATACTGACCGACGATATAGCAAGTCGGATTTTAGAAGGAGGTACCGGCGAAACGACACATTCATCCTGTTTCAATTCATATTATCGTATGTGGACATGGCTAGCGAAGAGATCCGAGTAGTACTCATAGATGATTTCTCCAATGCTCTTCTGGAACCTGTATGTGTCCCGTCAGGGCGTTCGGTGTGCAATCACCTTGGTCTTGCAGTTGGCGAAGCTTCTCTTTGCTTAGTAAAAACTCTTCCCAACTTTTGCAGTTTCTGCCATAACCGCTGTTTGTCTCTTCATGGTCCTCTTTTATCGCTTCTCTGCAGCTGTTCGCAAGTTTGACGTATGATTTAATATAATTATAGCTAGTGCGATTCCACGATGACGTAACAGTTCGAGTGTCTGCGAAGACAAGGGCCTCTTCGTGATTTTGATACTCTCTTGAAGAACTTTGAGAAGGAAATGTAATTAATTTTGGATCACTACACGAAAAAAGGCATAAATAGTTCATTAGCAGTTTGAAATCTAACCTTTCTGTAAGGTATTTATCAATTTAAATATAAAAACTTTGAATAAATGAGTGTCTTCTTTTGTTTAGCCTCTCCGTGGTGTTATTGATATTATCTATTGAATATCAGCGTAACATATAACAATACAGTCAATAATGCAGCATGAATATTACAAAAGTCGTGTTGGGTTACGTTTTGGCAAAGTTCGCCATCTTCAGAGCGTGGAAAGGTCAAATTGATTCGCAAATTATTAAATCAAATGCCTTCAAAACCCCAGCAGAAAACGTAAGAAATAAATTTTTTGGGTCGCATAGGAAAAACGTTATTTCAATAGCGCTCACCGCTTAGATGTTTTAGGTCTTTCAATTAATCACTGAAGACCTGCTATTTGGAGTCTGTGCTTAAGTGCCTGTGCCTGGCTCAGGCCGGTATTATCAGCCTGAGGTATGGTGCGAGGTCACGCGTTATTACGAAGCGCTCCTCTTTGCGGTCATTTTTGGGCCTTTGCTATGTATCCAAAAGGCTTCCAAAGTTTAACGTGTAGATGTTTTTGATTTCTGTGCAAGGCCGTGAATTTAACGTCAAAATCTGCTTTTTTATGCTTCTGCTCCGTATGCGTGCCTAGTGGGGTTTTCTGGGTCGGAGTTACGTTTCCCAGCTAGGTGCTCTTTTACGTGGATGCAGAGTGGTGCAACCTTTTCGCCAATATATTCATCCCCGCATGCCTCGCAAGAGATTAGGTAATTGTACCCGACCTCGTGCAGTCGCCGTCTCTGCCGTTTGAACCAACTTTGCAGTCGTTGGTTTCGCAAGGCGATCGTACAGTCGGTTGCGGACTAATTGGCGTTTTAGTGTTTTTGGCGCTATCTCGACTACTGCTACTGAATTATCTAAACCTGCTCTTTTTAAGCAGCGTTTAATGGCTGCACTTTGTTGGAAATAGAAGGCAGGATAAATGGAACTTTAACCTCGCTAGACCTTCCGTATAAGAGCGCCGAATTTCCTCTAATTCTAACCTGAAAAGCTATTATCGTGTTGTAGCCATTAGAGACGGCTAATTTTCGCTCCAGACTCAGGGACTCTACCTGCCATTGCACTAACTTAAACTCGAAACTTCAGCTGGGTTTATGAAGGGAAATTGCATACCCTAGCATAGAGATGTTGAAACATGAGTGACAGGGCAAATGTGCCTTGGTGGTGCAGTGGTAGAGCACGCGTCCCCGGAGAAGACGAAACGTGGGTTCGATTCCCTTTTGAGGCCGCGTTTTTGCTTATCATTCAATTCTCTTAGGTCTATATGGAACATAATAACACTGCAAAAAATGCAGTAAATACAAATTTCCATAAAACAGTCGATCATGTAGCAAATGAATTTACAGTGTACAATTTCTAACAGATCAAGCAACAATCTCAACTGGCGCTGCACGAAATGCAATCATCACTTTAACGCATGGGCATGACATGTCATGCAGAAAACATGAGAAGAAGAACGTACGTTTCTGACTTTTACTAAATCTGATGTTTCGAAATAGGTCAATTTCAGGAGTGCGCTACACTCAGGCAGCCTTGATCACAAGCAGCTGTTCAACGTGCTGCTCAGCTTCGTGGAGCAGCACGCAATTCCCGTATTCGCAGCGAGTAAGCAGCAGATTGTAATAGATCTCCTATCACGCGCTTTGTTTTCGTGAAAAGTTCTGCTTAAACTGCTTATCAGGAAAAATGAAGCGTGGAGCGTTTGAGCTGATTAGTTCCTAGAGAATAGATCGTGCATCCGACTTTATGAATATTGTCAGAGGTTTGTGAATGGACATATAGCCTATACTATAATTTGTGGTGGCCTAACGATGTACGAATTTTTTGCAACTATACCTCTAAATATATCTCGTTGCATTTTCTCGACCTTGGCGCGATGAAAGGCTTTGTGAGCCAGGGCGTGAGATTGAGCCAACGGTATCTCGTGTATTTCAGAGAACCGCAAACCACAGTGCGAGACAACCTTCTATAATCAGTTGTGTAGATCATACGGTCCAAATGTCTTTTAGTGTTCGTAGTGCAGAGATACCTGTTATTTGAACTACAAATAGGTATCCCAGTGTCTATCATTCGCTGTCACTTCTTTGGCATTCTGGATAGGTCGTTTCAGACTGAAACAGAGCACTTGTGCGGTCACCGTCGACGTGTAATGACGGCACTCCACGGATTGTCTTTTCAGATGATGAAAAGGAGATTCAGTAAGTTTGAAGTTATTGCGCAATGATATTTAGAAGAGCGGCCTCAGAAGAGATTGTTCAAATTTACCAAAAATGAAAAGTGCATTGACTCACAATATTTTTCTCCAGAATCACCAACTTTTGGGTTACCGATTATATATCAAAATTCCGTTAATAAGCTGCTTTGAAACTCTAGCAGAGAACAAATTGCGTGCTGAAGGTGAAATTTAATTTTATGCTTGCTGCTCTAGCGTGTTAGCAAGGCTCTCAAAAATTAACAAGGACATCGAAATTTCCAAGATTTAAGCTATCCGGTGATAACTAAAAGTCTAAGTAAACAGCGAACAAGGATCCGTTCCGAAAGAATGATTGAACACAGTTTTAACAGGTGATTAGGAGCATTCCTCAAGTTTCAGACAGCTTTTTTTTTACCTAGAATACTCAAAGGAGCACTTTCAATTGATACTCAAATGCACACATTCGTGTCAAAAAAATTTTCATCGTTTGGCGCCAAAATTTCGGTATTCTAGAGATCTTTAGAAAATCACTTTGAAATTTTCTGTCTCCGATATAGTTGGTACATTGAGGGTGAAAACAATGGAGCAAGAAGCTGCTTGTCAATTTTGCGTTGTTGCTGATGTGGACAAAAACTAACGCAATTCGACGTTATAACGTTGTTGCTGGTTCTTTCCGCAATATCACAAATTCGAGTATGCAAGGAGGAAAGATTAGTTTTCGCCAGAGCGAAACTCCAATTGATCGAACGGGAACTTGAGCTTCAGCACTTCGTCAGGAAAGCGGAAGCAATAATTCATAACTTCGTGAAAACACGTTTCATTTCGTAAAGGAGATCCAAAGCAGTTTGAAGAAGGCATCCATCAAGAAGTCGGTGCTGCAGGAATTCTTCATCAAAACAGAAACTAAAGATAACGAAAAGACGAAGGACAAAGAGAACAAAGGCTGAATCGCTGGCAGCCGCTGTGAAGGCTCGAATATCTCGGCTCCGTGATTCGGAAGCAATATTCAGGCGAGTATGCATAGTACTAGTTTCTACAAATCAACAGTCTCCTGTGGTTTCTTTGTTATTTCAGAAGAAGGTCGCCTACCTCTAACCGATGCGCGTTTCAAGGTGTCGCTGTGGAAAGCGTGACGAAGCTAGGTGGGTATGTTGAATAAAAGGGATGATCTTTGCAAATTTCTATTTTCTAACGTTATGGTTTGTCTTCTAATTTTTTTTAGCATGAGTTGCATCGTATTAACTACTACAAGTTAAAGATGTGCAGTACTTACTTTGCCATTTTAGATTAATGTCTTCAACTTTTAGACGATGTGCGTGACAGCGTCTCGCTCGGCAACACAATCCACTTGAACAATCTACTTGTTTTTCTGCAAAAACTGTCGCGTATTTCAATTCAACTTTAAATACACGTTAATCTATTGTTCTCTCGAGTACTTTTTTATGAATCTATTACTTAGCACGAGTTTTCGTGTATCTCGTGGGAATACACACAAAATTCTCCATAAATTTTCTATCGCTGTCTATTTTTTTTCTTCATATTCGCTTATACCCCTTGCTCTTTGCCCAAAACGTTGTATTATTCATTTAGTAAAAACTATTTTATTGCTCAGAATTTATTTTATTTGACCACATATTGCGGCATTATGATGTTAGAACGAACCCAATAACGCAGAGTGATGTGCAAAAACATCTGCGTCAGCCGGGATATTTCATTGCTCTAACACGTTCTTCGACATAATTCAAAGTTATTGTATTGTTTTTATTAGAATAAACTATTCGTTGAAATTGAGAATTTGTTCTGTAGCAGAATAAATAAAGTAATACTTGGCAAATCAATGGAAAGCTCAGCATTTTTACCCTAATCGGGAACTTTTTAGCGTTGAAATAAAGCTCTAAATCAGGCTTCTGTATTTCGAGCTATTAATCAACTTCGGTACTACTATAATCATCCCCGAACTACGGCCATGTTCTGGTGCATCGGCCGCTCGAATCGAACCAATCATAAAAGCAGGTAAATGCAATAATATACCTGTGTGCTTTCCAGCAAAAAAATGTAGCTGATATCTGTCTAAGACCACTGTTTATAGTGCGAGCTTCCTCCAGATTAGTACGTCTCGACTACTTGACATTTATCTGAGGCGAAAATTGGTAGGACCATCAAATAGGCTCCCAGTACTGACGACAAATATCACGAGAGACTCGTATTACTCTTCTACTATTGACTCCGATCAACATTGTAGCATGCTGTAGGCACCGTCACCACTTTTGCCATTATCTTTTGCTTTGACAGAAGAAAAAAGAAGTTAGCAAACGATGTTTTGGCCTGTAGTCTCTTCCATGGTACTTAGCAAACTCCAAAATGTCAAGCGGCATTGTTATAATTTCGTCAATTTGGTATTTGATTTTTGATAATTGGATAGCCAGTGATTACTGTTATTGCCCAGCATAACTTCCATTTTCTCTGTCGCACTATTATCGCCCATGGTGTAGTTATGTCTCCAACATGGTGATCTAAGCGGCACTAATTCCATGATTTCAACTTCATTATCATCTACGGGTGCCGATGGTTGGTGTAAGCAAAAAGCACATCAGCTCGTTGTTTCGGTCGTCATCCGAGGTTGCTTGGGTTCTGCTGAAGTCCATTCTATGCCCCTTTCGTCTATTTGTCGTCTTTCTTCACAATGCGTAATCGGCTCATCACTGTTTTGCCAGCGACGTATATAATGCTGCATCATGAAAATGAAATTGTTTTCGATGGGAAGAACTGCGCAAATCAGTTAGACATTGTGGCACAGATTGACATTCAGGAGGCAAACGTACTGAGAATGATACGCGGACTTCTTGTTATAGCTGTAACATCAGCAAATGTCTCTGCTGCACAACAGAGCGCTAGGACGATGTCGAATCGAAAAGGTGAGCATTGAGTATGAGGTCGGCTGGCCAGTTGGTTGCATATCTGAATAGCTCTAATGCGGCTGTACTACTCTTCTTCTGTATAATTTCTTCTTCATGATGATCTCCACGTTCATTGAAGGTTCAAGGTACACATGCGAGGTGGTCTGCTCAATCAGAAAACCATCCAACCAAAATTGTTCACCTCTTAATCATGGATTATTTATAACATAGGTCTATATCGTGTTCATGCGTAATCCTGTCGTTGTTCCCTTTCTACTTTTCACTGAGAATCTCTTCTGCTTAATGGAACACATTGAAATAACTGCGAAGTCATCAGAGAAGCAAAGGTACGATAGAAATTCTCCATCAATGCGTAAGCCCTTCTCGTCCATATCGGGCGACCTACATCCACTGTAGTGTAGGTGTCGATGAACAAGTCTTATCTCACTGCTAAATTCTCATAGCAACTAGCTAAGCTTGATACATAGGACGAGTCTACACGTTGGCCGACTGAGCTAATAGGATTACATTTGCTCTGACACTGTCAAACGCTTCCTCATAACAACAATTCGAAAGTTCGACTTTACATAAACCTCGGCATAATTAATTGCTATTTGAAAATCGAGAAAACTTATCTTGATTAGCTGACGCTATGTTGGTAAATTAGTCGTAGAAATTCGGCTGACGTTTCGGCGACTCGCCTTCTTCAGAGCCTGGGCGCATGTAGTATTAGTCTATCTGAACGATTTGGATGGTTTTATTCATATGCTGCCTAGGTCAAGTTAGAAGATCAAACGAAGAAAGGGCGCGAGATCTCGTGTGATGGTGACGCACTCGTCCTTCCGGTTCATTTCGGGATTATGGGCGTTCATTCAAAATGCCTCAGGAGTCCTGCGCGTGGATGTTTTTGATCCTGCGTAGGATTGTGACAGTCACATCAAAATCGTTGTTGTTGTGTTTTTGTGCTCTATGTAAACCTAAAGGTTTCGTTATATCTATTTTAGATTTACTATCTAGATGTTCTTTTATGCGGATGAGAGATGGTCTACCCGTTTCGTCCATATATTCTTCACCGCAAGTTTTACATGTTAGTAAATAAATTGTACCCGATCTCATACAATCCAATTCTTTTCCTTTAGGGCAGATCATACAGAAAACGGTTAGGACAAGGGGCATACTTTCTTTTCGATGGACTTCAGTGACCCCGTAGCCCGGTTTGTTTGTGGTCCAAACAACAAAACCCTTCCATAATCCAGCCTTTTAATTGATTGTGTCTCTTGCAGGATCTTCGATAAACGCAAAAGATTTATCGTCGTGAAAAACATGCAAGGCACACTAAAGAGGCTTAATGGGTAGTGAAGATGTTTTCTCATCCTTTTCAGGTATGATGGCCTTGCGTAAAATTCTCCACTGGTCTGAAATTCTTTGCTTCTAAAAATATTATATTATATGTTATTTGAGGATTACATACAGAGTGTGGCCATCAGCTCTGAAGATATCGACAGTGATATCACTCAGCTATTTAGATATGGCATTCTTCAATTTTCCGATCGCAACATGAACTTTAAGGCAAACAATCCTGGTAGTTTCTCAGCCAAGAGGCATTTAGCGGTCCTAAACGGGGCTTATGGAACAAAAAAGATTGATATAAATTTTCCCACTATCAGTTCCATGTAATGATGGCAAAGATTAATTATTCTGTCTTTACTCATTAGGGCTCATAGCGATAATTGTTGCAAAGATCTTGGTGGTATTTCTAGGCGTTTGTACTGTGGTAGCTTTTTCGAGCAACTCTTTAGTGTTAGGGACGATGCGATCCGCATTTTTTTGGGAGGGGGGGGGGGGGGAACTGTTGCTAGTTCGCCACATGTTTTAAGTCCTTCAACAAGCAGCTCGCAGACTTTGGTCGAGTCTTTTCTTGTGTTCAACTCAAATGAAGAGTACTTTATCGATAACGTCGTCGTCATACATGGATTATTATGCTTTTCTTGCATGATAATAGCACATATATTCTGGCTTATGTTTGGACCGTCCTCGCACACAAAAAAGCCGTTTGATTACTCCCATGTCCATTGGCGGTTTTGTCCCTTCTCGGAAGAAGAACTTCATAGAAGAGATGTGTTGCCTTTGGAGTCCTACAAGATCATGTCTGTTCTCGTTTGGCTTTCCCAATCCAAGTTCTCCTATCCTTCAGATAATAATTATAAGATATATTAAAACATGAGCGTGCTATTAAAAAACACACAAAACGAAAGGTATGATTTTCCTATCCTGCATCCAATTTTGCTGAGCAATTCTAATATAACATTAAAGTCTTTAACAACAATTTCTGAAGATTTTTCGTTGCATGACTTCCACTAACCGTTCCCTTTCATGCTAAAGTTAGAGATGAAGGACAGCCAAGTGCGGTTACGATATTTAGTCTGAATAAAAATTGGATAAAAAAAGTACGGGTCAACGAAAATGCCAGCTCCTCCAACATTTCGTAACGGAAACTTAGCTCCACGAATACAGAGAGTCCTCTCATCTGACTGTCTTAAGTCGGTTTTGCTGTATTTCGCTTCTTATAGAACGATCACATAGAACTTGATGTGACCAGCAACCATATGAAGTGCGTAGAGGTCAGCATCTGAAAAAACCATTCGAGTGTGATGTGTACAGATCAATAAATAACCACCGTGGCGTGTTGTAGGCGTGTTCGTCTTGTCTTTTTTTCGAAGAATTCCAGCTGAATCCGAGATTTGATCTGCTCTCAATTTTCGTTTCACCGCCCATGTCGTGGACGGAAGACCACAGTACGCGGTGCACTGAGGCAGGAGTCTTTTCGCAAGTTGAGCCGTTTTTTTCCTGAAGTCCCAAGGTCAGCGTAGCTAGCATCTGCCTCAGGTCGTCACCACACTATAAGCAGCCGCATGCTAATGCGGATTAAAGTGTACCATCTTGCGATTAACAGCTACCAAGACGAAGGTAACTCCTGGTACGGTTCATTCTTAGCTGCGCTTTCCGGGTGAAAAGGTAAGAGTTCTTCGTAGCTTGAGAAGCCCTGCTGAGGGAAATTCCTGTTATACTTTGCATTTCCGTACCTAGGAACACTTCCCTGCCACAATGAGGCGGCAAACTACCTGGGAGGATCCTGTCAACAGGAATTAGTAATCATGGTACATTAGAGTACACAGACACAGTAATACTCAGCCAATAATATCAATGTATACTTGAATAACACCTGTATTCAAAGAAGTTGAGACACTTCTAGCCATGAAGTTTCTACATTCCAGAGTCTTGCAAATGTCAACCAATAGTTGTCTGGCCACCACTATAAACACTGCCGTAACAATGTTCTCCATTATAATCACCATAGACTCCATTGAACTGATGCCGATGTCCCTGACCGCAGTTGATGAAGCTGAAAGACTTGCTTCTTGCAAACGTGTTGTTCTCACAAAATTTTGAACTAATGATAAAAAGGACAGATAAAACTCGGGCAGGTTGCAAAACCAGGTACCGTGAGCACAAGTGAATTTGATCAAAATAACAGCAAATTTTCGCTTAATTACGATAGCAATTGGATCCCCGATCAAAAGTCCATGAGGTGAATTATTAGTTTGATCTCATGAACATAACAAAACGGCGCAACTATCTATTCATGTTGGAACCATGCCCCAAATGGATGGTTGAGGATCACTTCTGTTTGCTATGTGCGGATCGTTAGATTTCAAAAATTTTTTCTAAATATCAGCGCACCAAATGTTTTTTCCGGATTTCAAGTGCTGCTAGGTCACTATTTCTCCTTTGTTACTCAGTGACCTACGTTTCGTCGTCTCTTATTCAGACCCTAAAAAACCTTCTATACCAAATCAACTCCAGTGATTCGATTCAATCTTCTTCATACTTTTAGTCTTGAGTATTTCTTGAGCATCGATCAGACTTCATTATGTCTTATAGTTACTTTTGAGAAATGCATGAGGTCTGTTATGAGCACTTATACCGTGCAATACACGTGTTACGGCTTTCCAGCCTGGTCAGGTGCGCGAGGCCTTTTCCTTCAGTCAGTTCTTCCGGTTTCTCTTCCATACTTTACGAAAATTCTTCATGGTGGAGGTAAAGTAGGAAGACATAACGGTGACAACCTAACGTCTAATACGAAGCCTTGCTATCACTTATGTGTATTAGGTAGAAGGTCCACCTCTCGTTTACCGACCCTAGCTCCAATGTCGACGTGCGGACGACTGTTTTGTTGTCTATTGTACACGAAAGAAGATCGAGAGATGTTCCGGAGGGTTTGGTCGGCAATTAGCAATCTCGAGAGGAACTACAAAGGGAAATTGGCTCTCTGTCCTGAGCATCTAAATAAGCTTCCAAAAAGCGACTTTAGCACAATGGTTTCGAAAACTATATAAAAATACAGTCGTACCCTGCCTTTGCTCTAATCCATCAAACACGAAATAAGCACTTGTCGAAAACAGGTGATAAAGAGCAGCTAAATTGTGGGCGAAAAATGACCATGAATTACATAGTATCCTTTCAACCGACTATTTTGAAACCTTGCTCAATATAATACGTCCTGGTCGCATATCTAAAACTTTTCAAACCAACTTAAGCAAAAAAAGTGCTACTGATGAGGTTGGAAGGCCAAAATGCGTGCCTAGTGCTTCACAAGTGCATAACAGACCCTATGAAAGCGATGCGTTTATTCACTTTATTCACTTGATGGAATTAGATTCCAGAACAATACTTCACATTCAAATGAAATCACTTTTTAGCTGCCCTTTTGATCAAGCAAAGTCGGTTGCGTTATTAAGACGTGCGTAAAAAAAATTGGTATGGGAAACTTGGTGACGGTTATCGAACTTTCAGCTAACACTGCATCGTCAGCTAGCCGACGTCTCTGCGATTGTCTGTGTATAGTTGAAATATCTCAGAAGAGACTAAAGCGGTAATTAGTCCGCAACCGACTGTATGACCGCCACTGCAAAATCAATGATTGCAAAGTTTGCCCAAACTTCAGAGACGGCGACTGCATGAAATTTGATACAATTTACCAAATACCTTGCAAAGCATGCAGAAATGAATACATTGGCGAAACGGGTAGATCCATATTTTTCCGTGTAAAAGAGCGCCTAGTTGAGTTGCACAGTTCTGATCCAAAAGTCCCATTAGGCATACATAGGGACCAAAAACATGCAGGAGTCATGTTCGGCTTCAAATTCACGATAATTTCATGGGAATCAAAAACCCTGCTCGTAAAATTTTAGAAGTCTATTGTATGCATGGGAAAGGCTCAAAAATGAGCCGAAAGGGGAGTGCTTCGTAATCACGCGTGGTCTTGACCATACCCCAGCCCACTGATGCACTGACTCTAAGCGGGTGGTCCTTAATGAATAATTAATGGACCCAAAACACGACAATGGTGAATATTCTAAATTGAAGTTTTTATTATGTGATCCAAAATTCGTTTCCAACGTTCTCTGCTGGGGCTGTAGAGGTTTCGGCTTAGTGGGTTGTGCACAAATTTGATCATTCCAGGCTCTGAAAAGGGCGACCCACCGAAACGTTAGTCACCACCCTTATTGCAATAATTATGCCGCATTACTAAGTGTGTTGTTGTCTGCTTCGCTAATATTCAATAAATAATATCAATATCACCTCGAATCGGCTAAACAGAAGAAAATACTTATTTGCTGAGAGAATCTGTAACCAGCCCTATAAGAACAAAGGGAGCTTGTATGAGCTCGCGTACTCCATACCTAATATCATGTAAGGTAGCAAGATGAAAACGTTGGCAGAACGGATATACCGCTGTTTGTCCGCATAGAAAGAAATTTGGATAGGAGATTCAATTTGACAAAGTACGCTTTTAGGTACACATAGAGCACAAACGTATAACGATGGTGATTTTGGAGTGATTATCGCGATCTTAGCGCAAGAGTCAAAAACATCGAAGTGCAAAACTTTGGAGCCATTCGTGATCCTTTAGCACTCTGGCGCTCACCGTTAACAGGCAGATGGCGTTGCGTCTCGCGTTCGCGGCGCTTGCTAGCCGGAGTATATGCGTCTCTGTGCGAAACTGTCGTTGTTCCTGCGCTCTGTTGCAGCAAGCGCCTTCATTCCACGCCGCTGTCTCGGTAGCTGATTGAGACCGTGGAATAACTGAGAGCAACAAGAAAGGCAGAGGAGAGTACATCCGATAAGGTATGCCAAAACAATCACAAAGAGAACTTGTTTGTCAAATTTGATTTCGCATGTCGTAATACAACGGAATTTTTCGATCAATCTGATCTATGAACAGAAAACAACAGACAGAGAAAGGAACACAAGTCAGAAATTTCAAGTTTCATCTTTACGAGTAATTGCAATAGACTACGTGTAGGTCGCTATAGAAGGCCTATCAGTACACGAGGAATCCCTGGTTTGTCTAGCCCGAGCCCGGCTGAAAGGATGGTTTGGCCAACTGTGAGCGCAAGATCGAATCTTTGGCTTTGTGTGCGACGTCGAGAACCTAATCACGATCACCATGACTGTCATCATTATCATTAACATAACTTTAGCATTGTCACTATCAGTACCACTATTATAGCAATTAAACTTATCACTATAATTATCACTATCATTGTTATCACTAATCACTGCTGCCACCATTATCAGTGTTGTCATGATCACAATCACCACTATTACTATCATCATTATCGCTGTTGTCAATACGGCTATCATTACCACCATCATCGTTATCACTAATAATTCACTGTCATCAACATTCACCATTCTCATCGCTATCGTCATTATTATCATCAACATTATCACTTTCACTATCGTTATCACTACACTTACCATTCTCACTACCATCAAAATTCTCACAATTACTATCGAACGAAGATATGATTCACTTCACCAGCTAAAAGTTCGACTGTTGGTTAATGCAGTGTCCATGTATTGAATGGAATGCACTGTGTAAGTACCCTTTTCAGATCTCACAAACAGTTCAAAAGGGTGGCAATTATTATCACTGTCGCAATTATTAGCATTATCGAAAGCATGTTCATTATCACTATCATAGTCATTTTCATTATGTTATCATTTATCGATGTAGTCTTATCGTTGCAACATAAGAAATGTAGATGATATATAGAAGACATAGATATTCTCTATGCTGAGCATATCTTTGTAGAAATGTTTTCAACGAAATTCAGTCATTTCAAGACAAAAATGTTCTCTTAGGACCATTTGGGTTCGTCTCCTCGCATCCATGTGCTGTCTGGAGTTTGCCTTCTCACGTTCTTCACGACATTCGCCGCCTTTCTCCGGGGCGCGACTCCGCCATTACAGTAGCTAAAAGTATTTGACGTCTTACGGTGTGAGACGAAACGTTTTACATGGTCTACAGAGTACTAACTTGGCCTACGGGGCAGTACCAAGGCAGCGGGTTTTAACTGACTCACACGATTAGTGTGATACAGCGTACATCCAGTCTGTGACGAAGACGAAGTAGCCGAAACATCAGCCAACGAATTGTTTTGCTATTTCTCCTAGTACTTTGGCAATTATCAAATTTGCGTTAGATAAACAAAAGTGTTTGAGATATACTTACTAGAAACCTCTTTTCGAAAAACGTCATTAGCGGAGAATATGACTAACACTTAGCCATCATTTGATTTCTATTGATATGAAGATTAATGTATACTATATAGAATATGCGAATATAGAAAGCGCCAAAATAAAAGCAATATAGGCATCAAAGCCATTCAAAATGCTGGCCGCGAGGTATTTGTATCTTGAGCCATGGCAACGTACACTGAATAATATTGCACATATCCCGGAATTCCTTTATATTCGACTGTTTTTTGAAGTTTCGCTAAAATTGATCACGTCCTGACAGCATGTTTTAAGCTTATAAAGCTCTGTTATGGCACCTGTAAAGTGCTAGACACGTTTTCGGCCCTTCAGTCCCGTCAATAGCACGGTGCTTTTCGTTTAAACCAATCTCTTGCAGGAGAGCATAACTCCTACATATAGAGGAATCGACGACAAACAACTTGTATTGCATTTGTCTTAAAGTAAATCACTCGACATTACAATGACTAGCACTCGATTGCTCAGGACTGGAATTTGATTACATCTTTATATTCCACTGCTTTTTGAGACATTACTCGCATGAAATTGCTCAAGCAAAATCCAACGTGCTGCTGATGACGCCGAAAGGCTCTAGGCTTAATATAGGCTGCAGGACGTATCCCGTAACTTTCCTATCCAGTGGATACGAGACGGTTGCAGACGCTTTATTAAGCAAATTGTAAACAGTTGCAATGGCTTCCGTTTTGGCGGTTTCACCTTCTGTAGAACCTGGAATAGCCAAATAGATGTTCAATGTATCAGCCAAATATTCCCGTAACCAAAGAAGAAACAGGTAGTAGTTAAATATTAATAAGTAATAATGATATTAATAATAAGTAAATGTTAAATCGCATAGTAATCAGTTTTCATTAAATACTCACCGTTTTGCTGTTTTGCTATCTGTGAGAGCTAAATTACAAGTGATAACTAGGCACTAATTTTTGCGTTTACTATAGATCCAAAGTATTTTGAGAATGTTCCGAGCTGAGATTTACACTCTGTGCGAAGACCGTTGTTTTTACTTCAAAGTCTCTCACGTTGCGTATATGTGTCTCATATGAGCTTAGCGGAATAATTGATGGTGCCTGAGCTTTGCCGTTCAGGCGTTTTTCATAGCTGCACAGAGTAGCCAGGCCGTACAAGATATATTCTCAGCCGGCTGTTTTGTAAGAGATTAAGTAAAATGCACTCGCACGTATGCAATCACTGTTTTTTCCTTTAGGTCATATTATGCACTCTTCTATTCTACACAGACCGCAATATAAGTGATTGCAAACTAGCTCGCCCTAAACATTATTCAATAATTAATCGTTACTGAACTACCTTCGGCTCCAGCTAGTTCACAACCGCATGTAAGGTCGCCTGTGCAGGAAATGCCCTGACGATAAAGTCGGTGATCGCATAAGGCTAAATACATTTAGCTTAGCCTCTTGCAAAGCGTACGGCGGCGAATAGACTGGCAAAATGGATAGCCTACTCTGTGTTCGTTTAGAAAATATCTAGTCGGCAAGTTTGAACTAACTACCCCACTAGGCCACATAAGGCACAGGAACATAAAAGATAAAGGATAAAGCTCTCGGCGTTGATCAATCCCTAAAGGATGCGCCATGCATTCGACTGCAATTTTTAACTTCGTTTGAGGTGATTGAATGCACATCTGGCCTTTACTATGACTCGCGGTGGCCTCCCGCTAAACCGATTCAGTGCTGCTTAACCTCCCAGACAAGTCTGAGACCTGCCTGGTACCAATTTACCGACCCCGGAGGGATGGATGGCTTGGTGAGCCTTGAGCGCGAGATCGAACCAGTGATCTCGTGTACGACGCAGGGCACCTCTAACCACTGCGTCACATGCGCTCTTGCACAGGAACATAAAGGGAAGATTTCAAAGCATGAGTCACAAACCCCCACAGGAACACACAACAATAGTATTTGAAAGCCCAGAAGCATTCTGAATGAATTCCATGAACCCGGGCATGAACCACGGGAATGAATCAATAGCTATTCATCATGAATGTTTTGGCACTGCACACAAAGTGCTACTTCAATGTGAGAGTTGCATTTGCAGTTCACATGAACCCTGCACGGTAGCTCTCCACGTGGGCAGCTTGGTGAAAGATTCATAAATAACGGTGAGCATATCAAAAAGTTGTATTTGCTCCTTAATGACTCCAAATCTGGGTTAAAGGCTTTTTTTTGTTGAAGGAAGTAATGAAAATTTTTGACTGACTGCGTGGTGGACGACGCGATCTTTTCAGGCATTGAAGAGAGCGAAACTTAAAGTTCGCCGGCTGTCCGAGTAAAATGTACCATGGCAATCCCATGTTAGACTTGCAGAGAAAGAAAAGTACATTATTACTACCAAACTTTTCAACGACTGTGTAAATCTGGCGTTGATGGGTTTTTGTTCAAAGCGATCTCACATCACTCTCTACGATTGGGCGGAGCCCGCTCATGTAGTGGAATGATGCTGATCCGGAATGATGTCACGAGCTTTCGTAACCCGATTAGATGTTTGCCGAGCTCCTTCCGTCATTCTAATGATTAACACATAAGTGAATCTGAAATAACAACCATCCTATAATACACCACATAAACTCGCCTTCACCAAGAGTTATAAGAAATGTTTCAGATTAGTATTTTGTTTGAATACTACAAATTATGTAATGGAGGGATGTAATGGCACAAAAGATGCCAACTTAATGAGCAGACCCCTTGCACATCTTTGCAGAATTCATGTTTTTTTTTTCTTGCGCTCATTCTGTAATATTCAAAACATTGTCGCCAGGTTTCAGTTACTGCATCATTCTCTCTATTTTTATGAACTTGACCTGGAAAATTTTCTTCGATATTCTTTTCTCACCAAATCCATATTTGTAGACTTTTTCCCCCAGTTATCACCATACTTCGTGAGCTCTCAATTAGAGATTCTTCACGTGTCTCATGGTTTATGATCTTAACACTCTAGTGGAATTGTCTGATGCCTTTCACTAGTCTTCATCGAAAACCTTCAGTTTTTTCATGATTAAATGAAAGGAGATGGCATTCTAGCTTTGTGAAACATTTTCCGCTATATATACGCCACTTGAAGTCTATCATTCGCGAAGGGGCATTTTTCAAATATTGCTTATTTGATGCTTATGCTACTTCTACATTATCAGCCATAACATTCTAATCGCTTCATCGTTATTAAGGGTTTTTTTGCAACAGTTCAAAATGAATTACACAGGTTCTAAGAAGAAAGCAGACTATGACGACGTTTTCAACCAATTAAATGTTGTGATGCTCGAATCGCATTAGAAAAGTATTTTAGTAAAGTGTCAAAAGTGGCTCAAAAATGATTATTGGGCGTATTGAAATTTGAGCTGTGGTCTTAAGAAAACACTCGAATTGATAGGAAAAAAAGCTGTTAAAAGAACTAAAGAGTTAGAACGGTTTTTTTGACGCTTATTCGCTTAAAAATTATTCTGCTCACTGTCGAAGAATTGGAATGATTTCACGTGATAGTGATGTTAGGATAAGATACACGTTGATAATTTAACAAACAAATCTTATCGTTCTTTTCTAAGAATTATCAAAAGCTTTAAAAAGGCATAAATCACTAAGCTGAGGATCATCAACTGCTTTGAAAAATGAAAAATTTGAAATCTCTCCTTAATAGGAAGATTCAAGACATGCAGTGATAGCAATTACTGATGACATTAGATCTATAGTAAACTTCGCTTCCACCCTGAATCATGAAAACAAGAGTACCGCCCGACTTATGAGACCGTCTAGATTGAAACACATGTATCGGGCCCTATAAGTCGGCCCTTATCACAGATTTTATTCGCCTTTCTCTTTTTATTTACTGGCAATGGGTTTGTTGCACAAGAGTACATGGATCAAAGCGTACCTGTTTTCAGTGCCAAAGGAGAGTCTGTAAACAATGCTTTCTATTTCTCTCAACCTTATAATTTCATTCTATGATATTAACGGGACAGAATTCCTTTTTGTAGACTTAATAATCCGTAAATGCATATTTCTTTTTTGAGATGTCTTTGCGCCCTGTGTGTAACTCTGATGAGATAGTGGAAGATGAAGAAGACGAGGTCTTAACAGTAAAATTTCCGAAGGTGATCAATTGTGATTTTCGTATCTTACCTGTTTTAATCTAGATTACTACTAAGAAGACCACGCGGGATGTTTCATCTCACACCGCGCTACGTCAAATATCCTTAGTTACTGTACTAACGGCGACGTGCCCCATGAGAAAGGCCGCGAATGTTGTGAGAAGGCAGGCTCCAGACAGCATGATGAATGTGGGGAGACAAAACTAGATGGTTCTAAGAGAGCATTTTTATCATGAAATGTGCAATTTCATTGAAAACCTTTTAACAGATATATTCTCAGCAAAGAGAACACCTATATCGTCCATATTTCATCTACATTTTTTATGTCCAACGACGATATTACATCGATAAAAGATAATATAATGAAAATGACTATAATAACGATAGTGGTTATGCTTTTGATAATGCTAATGATTAAGACAGTGATAATAATTGCCATTCTTTTGAGCTGTTTGTGAGATCTGATAACGACACTTGCACAGTGCATTTCAAACAATGCATAGACATTGCAATGACCAACAGCCGAATTTGTAGCTGGTAGAACGAATATTAATGACAATGATAATGATAAGTATAGTGATAACGATAGTTAGTTTGATAATGATGGTGATGACAATGATGATAGTGATGAGATTGGTATTGGTGGTAGTGACTGATTAGTGATAACGATGATGGTGGTAATGATAGCGGTAATGATGGCAGTGTTGATGATGATAGTGGTAGTGATAGTGATGATGTAATAATGACAACACTGATGATGGTGGCAGTAATAGTGATTAGTGATAACGATGATAGTGATAATGATAGTGGTAGTTTTAATTGCCATGATAGTGGTACTAATAGTGACAATGATAATATTATGCTAATGATAATGATAACAATTATGATGATAGTAATTAGGTGCTCTGCATCGCACGCAAAGCCGATGGTTCGACCTTTCCCTAATGGCTCATCAAACCATCCTTTCC
>JAHQIW010002092.1:0-24107 GCA_019055375.1 Parelaphostrongylus tenuis
TTCTTCTTAAAAGGCATAAGAAACATATGATTCTCAGCAAATCTCTAGAGCGAGGAGGACCCACTGGGCCTGCTCTAGCATGCGATAAGGAAAACTGGAAGTGTTGCTGGTACACGCTTGAGTCACTCGACGATCAACGGGACGACAGATGATACAGGTGTTATGTAAATATTTCAGCGACATTCATAGTAAACAGCCGGTTGAAGGAAATTGAGTCAAAAGTTTCTATATGTCAAAGGAAGTGAGATAAAGTGGTTTACTCTTGCGATATTTCATAAGTCATGTTACCGTTTAAATATGGCTTTAAAACGATAAATTCTGCAACCATCCCGTTATCAGCGCCTTGTTCCACCCGCATGTAGAAGACGCGTTTCTTGCTTTTATTTCATTTGAAAGCCTAGATAGTGATTTGATAGCATATATCGCAGGAATTTTGATGACTGCCCTTTTCAAAATGGCCCTTTTGCTACATTGTGACAAAGGGAAAATATGCCCCGTGCTTAACCATTTTCGCTGGACAGAGTTTTCCTATGACTTCAAGGATCATTCGATAACACGAATTTCGACAATTTAGCAGTGTTCTTGACTGCTTGAAAAGACTTTTAGTGCGCTATAGCAGCCAAAAAAAATATTGGATTTTGCACTGAGCGAGCATTCATTGTTCGGAAATATGAGCAAGATTACACATCATTGGCACCATGCCACCGCGTTTTTCCAACAACAACGGTTTTGTAATAACATAAATTTAGGTGATTCTAAAGCTAGGTGTGCAAAAACCATGCTCAATCGTTCTAGGGCTTACTCTTTTCATTTTCCATTCTACCTAGGTACGTATACCCGCTAGCAAAGCCTAAGACATTAGTCTCGTCAGCACTAAGCATAAACCTATGCAGCCTAAGCCCAAGTCTAAGTAGCTGACGAATATGCACAAGAAACATGTGAACATACATAGGAAGTCATGGAGTATTGGTAGCATAAGTTCTATGTAAAGTTTTTCAGAACGGAAAAACCCTAAATCAGGAGCAAAAATTGCACGCCACATGTGAGCCCCAGTGCGCGTTAAGTGAGTAACACAATCTTTTTTGCTACAGTGCATTGCAAATTCTCTTTGGTTAACCAAGTATATCATTGCAGCTGCTGAGAACTGTGCCATTGCACCATTGTAAAAGGCTCTAGAAAAAAGTCCAGTTGGACAAAAAATGCTTGAGTGTGAAACACAATCAAACATAATTTCGTTAACCAACTAATGAATTGTACATCATCCGGGTTCTACGAACAAGGCTTCCGCTTTTAAATTTACTGGCTTTTTCTTCAAAACCTTACAGTCGACTATTTCGAGATCTCGCTTGAAATTCAATGTAATCTGATAGAAATTTTTGGGCCTGTCAGAGGTCTGATATGACAACTCGAGTGCTAGACGTGCTTTTCGGTGTTCCCGCACACCTTATCAGTGGCACTTGTCATTCGGTACACTATATACACCGGACGTCTAACACATGAGGTACCATGGCAAAACTCCAAAAAGGTTTTAAAAATTCTATTTGACTTTTTCTTCTTTTTGCAAATAGTATAATCTTGAACAACAAATAGAAAAATCCGATTCGTAAGATATATTACGATAATCGATAGGCAAGAAATCAGTTAGGCAAAATCTTCGATTTATCATGGCAGAAACTATTTTCTTTTTGTGCTCTATATTGGAGATCCAACGTCTATCGTTTAGAGTGAGGCTTCTACAACATTGAGTTGCTACTGATGAGCTTCGTCATCGTCATAAACTCAAAGGGATTTTTCACACAGCACGTTTCTATGATAATTATAAATGTGACGTGACCGTCCAATATCCGAGTTGCTACCTATAGTGGTAACTTTAAAGAACATGCCTCCAACTGACTCTGGGTTACCATTATTTACTGTGTACAGAGATAACACAAGTTAAGAATGTATACATTAAAGTAGACAGAAGCATTTAACCAAGGGACTAACGTTAGGGACCACGGAGAAGTTTCTGTATCGGAAGGGTGTTTTTTATGGACTGCTTTGTAAATAAAGAACGCAAACGTTTTTAGCTCAACGCTATTTCGCCTTTCCTTAGTGAAATAAGAGAAGTCATGTAACTTCCAAGTGTTTCTTTTAGACCGATGGTGAGGAGAAACTTATGAATAAGAGTAAGAGTAATGATATACTAGGAAGAAATGTACTTCTCCTTGATAATTTGCATAATCATGAATAAAATTGTCGCTCTGTTTTCTGTAGAACTTCGCTAACTTGTATTACCACATATCTGGATAAGCAATTAGTCTTCAGTGTTCGCATCAGCTCAAAATTGGTGGCGTCTTCTCTTTTCAGGAACATCAATGACACTTAGCGTATTCCTCCGTGTTTCCGTGATTAAGTGCTTTATGGAGTGCAAATGAACATATAGCATAGGTGTATCATAGGTCAACTTAGTTGTTCGAGATTAAGGAAGCATAACAGGGCTATAAGATTTTTTCTGCCTCGCCCATGCTCGTTGAAGCCAACGGTACCGCATCGTGGACTCTTTCAAAATTAAGGAGTTAATACTTAGTTACATGACATGTTTACTTTCAGGTGTTCACAAATACACGATGAGCTCTGAGCGTGGGCACCGGGTAATCGCAGGTGGCTGGTTAGCTCGCGTGGAGTCACGAAGAGAGATTATTCATTGAAGGCAACTCTCACCCTTTTAGTGTAACTGTCAAAGCCATAATTATTGACTTCAGCCGACATGACTCGAACAAAAAGGCATACGTGATCTTCAAGTTGCCAGAAGAGAAAGCTCATACCTTGATCTCTTCTGCGTTCTCGAAGACCACATGACCACTTTTGTACACATTTAATTTCCCTATGATAGTGCTGCTCTTACCTTAGGCTTTGCGAACATCCACTTAGAATCCCTCTATATTGAAGACCTGTAAATCAAACGGTAGCATTTTTTGTGAAGCAAGTGCAACCATGGAGCATGTGATGAAGATTTCGTGTGATAAGGATTTATGAATTTGCACTCTAAGATTGTGCAGTCCCACAAATCCGATGGTATCTACATATATTCCGCCTATCAAAATAGGCAAAAAATGGAAATCCGCTTCTTTAAACAGGTGAAACTCCCAAGTTAACATAGATTGGATCGAGTATTGCAGCAGTTTTACCAGAATCACTTGAGCGAATTTGGAATATACTTTTTACAAACAGTCAGCGCAAACGGTATATTTCTTTTTCAACATGTTAGCTCTAATTGGAATCGTCCGCTTTTTGAAAATCATTGGGCTGTCTACTTCACTGGCACATTTCTATGGCAGCTGAGCTTTTCACTGGATGGGTGAGTGCTTTGTTAACGCCATTTACTTTGCCGTATGGTAAGATACGATTGGGTTTCATGAGAAAGAGATACGCGTCAAATAGCGCAACGTGAGTATAGATGGAAGCAGCAAATACTATCAAAAGTTACTGCAACCTCATAATCTGTCTTCGAGTTCTTCGACTCAATTAGGAAAAGAGTGTTAGTTCTCTTCCGCTTATTTCAGCACTTTGAGCGAGGACTTTTCACGCGATAAATCAGAGTTAGGGATTTTCAAAACTATTTGCCTACTCGGCATAAAGCATTTCAGTAGGTGTTGTCGCTTTTGGAATGAGGAGATAAAGTTGCGGACGTTGATCAGCACTTGAAAGATACAACATGCACTTGATCATAATGAGTACATCTGAAGATAAATGAACACGTATCTAACTTGTACAAAGGCTTGCTATGCTCTTCCAATGTGTAAAGTTAAAGCTGCTATTCTTCGAGTATGCATGCTGCCGATTTTTTGTCTTCCTGAGATATACGAGAACTTTGGAGCTTTGAGTGTGTAATAGAGCTGAAGACCATGAGCTTGTTGAAGGATCCTTCTAGGCACAGAGTTGCTTACAATTCCGTACACAGGAATATAAGAGAATAAGTAAAGTTGAATTCACAGCAGCTCTAATAGAATGCTGGATTGTACAGGAGTTCGAACATAACTGATGCAGTACCGGGTGTTTGATTTTTGTCCAAATTCCGAACGAAGCACATGAAGATGTCAGTTCATATATGAAGAAATCTTACTTCACTATGTTACCTTGTTCTTGGAAAAGTAGTGTATTGGTCAACGGTCTTGCTTAAATAGAATATATACTAAAATTTGTAATTTGCAGCCTCATTGTTGTTCTATTCTACTTTCGTTTCTCTCATTTCGGCAAGAAAACGTCGCATACAAAACGTACCATTGTGAGTCGCTCTTATCAGAAATGTAACCATGTATACCTAAGCGATCTGAGTGGTGAACAAAAACACGACCTCAAGAGGGAATTGAACCCGCGTCTTGTCCTCACCGGAGACGCGTGCTAGCACTACACTACAAGGGCACATTTGCGCCACCACTCATTCTTCAACATCTCTATGTTATCCGTTAGCCACCAGCCCTTAGCAGGTTTGGCCGTGGTCGGGTATGATATCATCGGTTAGGCATACATGTCATCGTCCATAATGCCAAAACGCTTTTTTGCAGATGGTTCAGAACGTAAAGATCTTTCCTAAGTAAAGAAACAAATAGAAAAACATATTTTCCTGTTTACATTTTTTGTATCTTACTTAGTTACCAGTCCTAATCGATCTGTCGACGTATCTTCAAAGAAAGTTCTACGTCTTCAACCTCTCTAACATCGTTGAAGGTGATTGAATGTACAGTTGACATGCATATCAATCCTCTCAAGAAATTCTTTGATTTGCAATTTCGGAATAATGAAAAATTTTTTGAGTCGAGGAGCTAGATCGAACCCTACTTACCACTGTGCTAGGCCATTTCTTCACAAAAGTAAACAGCATTAGAAATAAGTCAGTGTGCATGGGTATGACCATTAGTGAGCTGCTTTCCGACTACGACATCAAGGCGAAAACATTTTGTTGTGTATGCCGCTACACATTTGATGCGAGGGGTTTTTGGTAGCCTATGACGTAAAGCACGACTTTCTCTTACAAATGATTCTTGGCTGACCGCTCGCATAGTTTACGAGATGTGTTTCATGGTGTTGTATAAGGAGTTTAAACACGACGAAAGAACTTTCTGTGCTTCCTTAAGACACAGGTGAATTCAGGCTATGAATTACCTGCTGCTGGAGTGTAAGATTTGCGCATACCTTATGTAAAAACAATTGACGAAATTAACCGAATGTTTACAATCAAGTCACTGGAAACATAACTAGTCTTTACCGTCAATCAAATTCCATACAGTATCCAATATTACCTTCAAACGAATACTCCGCTTTCCTCAATTTTCAAATCATGATATTTGTCTAGGTGTAACAAGTATATTTATAGGCAGTTCTTCTGATGTCTATATCAAATAATGCGTAATAAAAGGAATAAAGCTTAGTATTAGATCGTTGCAGGAAGTGGAAGTGCCTGCAAATATCTATAGGATTAGGAACTGTTGCCTACTATTTTTTTGAGTAGAAAATAAAGTTGAATGGTCTGTTTTTTCTTAGGAAAAAATAAAAATTGTGACTCTCATTTGGATTTGGTCCTACAGCTAAAGTGGCAATGCGACACAGTTCAGCATTTGCGAGCTCCTTTGATTTTCTGTATCTCTCAAATATCATTGATAATAAGGGTATTTCACTAACACTCGTGTCCTGGATTACACTGATAATATTATTGATAGGATTCAGAGCTTGCAGTCACGAGAAGTCTGAACCGTTTGGGACGACAATAGAAATCGCTGTGCACAGCGGAAATCGCGAAGCGATGAGCGATTTGCGTTATTTGGTTGAGGTTCTCTCAAGAGTGGAGAATTTTCTATATCTCTTGTCCTATTTCAATACAACACAATTTAATCTACACATCTATATGCTTTTAGAGTTTATACCGCTCTCATAGTGTAAAGAAAAGCGTTGGTTCGCTACGTAATGGCAGTGTCTTTGGCATTCAGTCAATTATAATAGGCTGTATGTAGCATGTTATGATGTAGGCCTTAAGTTTTGGCAATTTTCAGGTCATGATACCCAAAAATTAATCAGTATCCATAGAAGTTCAGCACAAAACACCGTAATTAGATTATAGAAAGCGATAAATAGTTTGCATGTTGCACCAGTTCATTGATAACTTGAAATGATTTCTAGATTGGCAGCGTACTTCAAAAGTTAAGATTTATATGAAATTATAAAACAAACTTTGTCCCATAATTCTACAATTATTAGTTTTGAGTATGTCCACTAATTCTTCACAACTTGCCTCTCCACCCTTTGTCACTGGTATTGCCTACTAATTTTGCGTACCCCACGTGTCTTTTCAGTTTATTGCTTTCAAGACATTCCTGTACTTCTCTTCAAGTACCAACCTCTCAAAAACTTCGATGTGACCACATGCAGGTAGTTGTGGCTATCATTCAGTGAACAACAAACCTGGTTTTCCTTACTGCTTAAAATGGGTATTCTCTGTCAATTTTGCCACCTATATTCATAGATTTTGTCGATTTCTGACAAAGAAGGTTTAGTACTCCGTCGTTACGTAACGACTCATTCGAAGCCACAGGCGGTTTTGAGAAGTCTAAATACTGCATATTTCTCGTTTGCATTGCTGTTACTCGCAATCTGTCTTCGGAGAAGCTCCATCAGAGGTGGTCGACCGAGGAAGTTGCGAATCAGTTTGATCTTGCTCAACTTCGAAAAAATTTTGTACTGTATTGCGTCTATTTTTTTCATTCCACGAATCTCTTTCTTTGAAGGATCCCGCCCATTTAATCGAGAGGGAACGTGGCGCGCCCCAGGTAGTGGATAGAGAGTTAAACGAGAACTAAAAGAACGGTGTGCTTTCCAAAAGCGCAGGTGGATTGAGTAGATGAGCTCCCTGCTTTTGCAGCGTCAACTCGAAACAACTCTATTTCTGCGAGTCAAATTGGCCAAAAGCTTGAACGCTCCTATACAGAGGTTGGGTTCCACAGAGAGGACTGGCTGAAAGGCGAAGGCTACTGCCCGACTGATGAGACTATCAAGGCCAAAACAGGCATATCGGGCTTTATATGTTTGTGCGTAATAGACCACATGCAAAGCTCAGAAAATGAATATCAAGCATATTAATTTGATGCTTTATTATACTGATTGCATCAATTCTAAGGCAGGTGAGGTTCTGATTGGACAGCATAAAGTTAGTGCGCAATGCGACATCTAAAAAATTCTTCAGAAAGTACATTCTGGCAGTTCCATCCATTGTCTACGATCACATCGAGCAAAGAAGAACGATCGTTATAAAAAAGCTTTGTTTTAACGAGATCACAGAGTGGAAAAGCATTGAACGTGACTCACAAATACTTGGAATTTCTATTGTTTCTACCCCTTTCTCTCAATGTTATGCTGTATCAAACGCACCCAAGAAAATTTCATGGTCAGCATTTCAACCTAACACGGAAGTTGAGAACCGTTTCACCCATACCGGGGGCTACACTACATCACCAAAGCCATCGCTTACCCACTACTCATTCATCAATTTCTCTTTGTCATAGCTATCAGCCACCAACTTTTGAAGGGTTTAGTTGGGTAAGCAATATCACTTTATAATAATATCATTTAAGTTGTTGAGTTTTGCTAATCACTCAGTTACCTTAGGTGCATTTGATAGAGCATGACACTGTGAAAAGATAGTAGGCAATAAAAATTCTTTAGCACATCATATATCACACTAGCTGCCAGCTTTGCTGGGATTGCAAAGCGATATTGCTTATCCGATCAAATCCGTTAAAGGTTGGTCTCTGATAGCTATGAAAGAGAGATATTAAACAATGAGTAATAGGTGGTTAGGCGGTGGCCTCTGTAGTGTAGCGGTAGCACGCGCCCTTGGTATGGCTGAAGCACGGTTCAACTCCCTCTAAGATCAAATCTTTGCTCGCCACTCAATCCTCTTAGTAGTTCGCAAATGATCAAAAATGGGCTGAGCTACACCTGGTTCTGAAAGTTAACGCGGGTGTGTAGGGAGTTCAGGTGGATTGGATTGAGGAAAGATAGGAAACGTTCTACATTCTATGATGAGGTCTATATTGCCGACTGATCATAAATGCTTCAAAAAAGATGCGCTTTAAAACAGTGCAAAGAAAGAAGTGTGGCAATCGGAGACGCGACATCGTTATGAAATTGTAAAGTTTTACTTCGTATACTCGTATTCTTGCCAAGAACTAGTTGCAGTTGACCATATTCCGTGTTCTAAACAATAATGAAGGTTTCCACTGTCATAATTGGTTGACCATAGTTCCATGGCTACTTTATAAGCGATGAGGTCCACTCATTTTTTTTATTTTTCCACTTTTCTCTGTGTCGAGTTTTATGATCATAAGCACAAAGCTGATTTCAACAATATTAGTTGATTCGGAACAAAAAAAAAATCGCCATTATTGAGTATAACAACTTGAAAGTCCTCACTTTATGAAACCATTTTCGTCAGAATTTCTTTTTGCTACTGTGTTTCCCTCTTTTCCCATCAAAAAAAAGCTCACCACTCATTCCTCTTAGATATGTATGAAACATCATAGCACTGCGAAAAATGCAGTGAAAACACTAAAAATTTCAAGTATTTCTTATCACAATGACTGTAGGCTCAACTGGGTTTATAGAGGAAAATCGCATACCCGATCAAAACTGTTGAAGGTTGATGGATGACAACTAACATAAAGATGTTGAAGAATGAGTGGTGGCGCAAATGTACCTTGTTAGTGTAGTGGTAACACGCGTCCCCGGTATGGATGAAACTCAGTTTTGACTCAATTCTCCCAGGTATGTATGAAAAAAAATGCTTGAAAGGACCTAATCATCTAAGCAAGGACAAAAAAGGAGACATTAATTGACCAGTTACTATGAACACCTCCTCTAACATTAACTATAATTTATGTGGACGCAGTAAGCAATTCAAGCTATCACTTGTAGCTACGTTTTGCACAAAGTACTGCTGAAAAATGATTGATTGCGTAAATTGAAGCACATTATTCAAAGTTTTCTTCAGTGTTCATTTTTTATTCACGGTAGGATACAATGTGAAATACAATTATAAGAATGTTGACATACGAGCAAAACTCGGAGTCTCATATGAGCTGTCAACTCGCGTTAATCCATTTCGGAGCAGCACGTGTTCCCCAATGCACCAGTCATACTTCTTAACCTTTTCTTTTCTTCTAACTAAAATATTACGGTATTGAGGTGGAATAGCTTAAGTAAACGTACCTACATATCACATTCGTTGACGAAACAAATCCAAGAGTTAGAGGTCCCTACAAAATTGCCAAATATGATCGACTGACTTTTCCAACAAATAAAAGGTTCCGTACCTATAAAAAAAAAGTGATCTTGAATGCGATCCTGTAAAAACGTGAAAAAAACGTGATATCTTCATTCACCCTTACAGCGTTCCTTGAAAATATTCCTAGAAAACCAAATGTATTTTCGAGATTACTGAAAATTAAGCTACCGACCCCATGCTAAAAGTCTGGTGACTAGCCAAGCACTAGTTCAGACTATAATACACGCCGACGGTAAAACGCAATATATCTTTCTGCAATGCTACAGCGTATTAAAGAGGTTTTTTGGACTTGCACGATACCTTTCAGTCCACTCGAACCTCGGGAATCTACTCCTCTGTTATAAAAACAACTGACGACGCTGTAAAGCCAAAACACGTGCTTTGTATGTACAAATGTCCATGACAAGCCTCATAAAGGCTCGGAATATATTGCGAGATTGTAATGTTCTTGAAAGGTCTCAGAATAGTCACTTGTAAGGAATTTTAGCTCGATATTTCATCAGGTGTTGACAGTCATTGTTTAAGCCAAATTTGCATTCCGTTATCCATAGGATGATTTAAAGAGTCAAACACAGCGCATTCTACAGAAGTGAACATTTTTTTCATTCTATAGTCATTCAAATCTTGCGCTTCACCTAGACCTACTTTAAAGGCGTTTCGGCTTTCACATTACATATTTCCTCATAGACACATACGTCGAGGTTTCTTAATCCATTTCCCATGCTCTACACACAAAACCTACTGCCATAGTCAGTTCTTCATAGTGTTACCTCTACACCATTATAGTGGACAGCACCAATCAAAGTGTGTTTCGAAGAGCTGAATGTCGTAGAGTGCAATGACTTTCTGTCCTTCTCCAAACAATCAAAAAACTGAGTGCAGTAAATTTTATCACTACACAATTATTTGTCATCAATCAGGTCATAGGTGTTGTTTTTGAGTGTTGCGCTGAGAGTTCTTGGAAAAGCTGACTTTGGTAGACCACGACGAACTCTTCCCGATGTGGTAACTGGACTGGATACCTGAATATTGACATAGTGAAACAAATCGCTCAAAACAAAACAAGCAGAATCAAATATATCACACGCTCTTGAGTTTTTTCTTCAAAATTTGATCTAGCTCAGCTTATTGTGCCAATCGAACCATTTCGTAAAGTCCGTTGCTTCGCACTCGTTACTTATAAGTTATATATTTTTTGTCGGGGGTTCCCTGGCTGTTTACAAACTTTGTCTTTTTGAGGATTTGCTAAATGATGATCGCTGAGACTGTTCCTGATATCCTAATGAACGCTTTTGCTGTGCTGAGGCGTTCTGAGGCTTTCATTACTAGCAATGATCGAAGCGTGTTACAGATTTGCCTTTAGCGATTCCAGGAGCAAGCAACTCATTTTTAGTTGAACTTAGCGAAGGCATTAAATGACAACGTGCATGTAATATGTCATAAAAAAATTTCTATTGTTTTCAAAATGCTCAGGAAAAAAAATTTGCACAGCAATCAAGTTTGAAAAAGGACTAGTTAATAGTCGGGGTAATGTTTGCCGGTGTCCTAGAAAATGTGCTAAATCGTCCTAGATCAAAAGTAAACTCGTCAGCTAACATCCGGCAAATCATCGATAGATATTCTTCAGTTCGATTGGCGACTGCATGGCGATCATCTTCTCGTGGACGTCTTTCTTCGTGGCTTGTCAGTCAGTCGGTCTTCTCCTTCACGGATTGCCTTGAGCAGCACTGAGCTGTACGAATATTGCAATTTCGTCACCAAATTCCTCGCGGCTTCATCGATGAGCCAGAAAAGCGTTGACACTCAATAATGGAGGCGGAGCAGTAGACCATTTCTTCTTTGGACAGCACCATCCTGAAGGCTTTGTAGACAATGTGTAAAAATCATTTTTTCAGAACTGTTCTATTGCCATCGCACTGCTCTCTCCACTATCTTTTTCATGCTCAAATATGAGGTGAGTGGGAAGACATGCTGTGAATCGTTTAAATTCATGTGTTTTTATCTAGGATATGACACTTTATAGCAAACTGCATGTGGGCGGCCATGCAATCTAATTTATTTATCCATATTATAGAGTGCGCGTAGCGCAGTGGTGGAAGGTGACTTACGGCGATCACGTGGTTGTTGGCTGAACCACGCGTCTCAGGTGTATCCCTCCCACCACCCAAAAGTGAAATAAATTTATAGCAGACTTGCCTGCGGGGATATGAGTACCAGCTTAGTATGTCGGTAAGCCACAGCGGGCCATAATAAAGACCACATGTGCATCAACATTGCTTAGTTGAGTCGCATGTGTGGCGTATCCCTTAGGATTTGCTCAGCGCCGAGAGCTTTATTCTTTATCCAATCATTCAGTGAATTGTTTGATTTATTTCGATTTTGATTCCAATGTCAATATGAACGAATATGCATACCAGAGCTTGAAGAATTCTGGCGACATAGTATGGATTGTAATCGAAAGTGGAGGGGCCTACAGCACTGCCAGCAAGGGGATAGTTGATGTTCGCCATGTATGGGTTGTAAAAGTCGTTATTGTTGTTGTATCCAGGCACCATATACGAGCTTAGCAATGGCCACATGTTGCCAGTGTTCATCTGCCCAGCATTACAGCACAATTTCATGCACGGAATATACTGATTTGAACCGACTGCTGAGTATTGCCTAAAAAATAAAACGTGTTAATGTAAATCAGCTCGAAAAGAAGCGGAAGACGTATGTCTAATACATAGAAATAATTAATCTAGAAAATGCAGTCAGTGCTGTTTTAAATTTGAATCCAAAACTTCAAACTTGTATCTTAAGGTGATGAAACAACTTTCGTTCTACACTACCGCATTTATCTTATTATTGGAAGCCAGTTTGGGATGAAAAAATCGCACATCGCTGCGAGTGAGGGAGGAGACATCAAAGCTTTCTTGAGTCAAGAATTCAATAATTTGAGAAAATGCAAAACTATTTAGCTCCAATATCAGATTCAAAGAGTACAAATGGTGCGGTGGTTAGAGGTGCTTGCGTCGCACACGAGGTCAATGGTTCGATCTCGCGCTCATGGCTCACCAAGCTATCCATTCTTCGGGGGTCGATAAATTGGTACCAGACTGCTTTCAGACTTGGCTGGGAGAATAGGCAGCATTGACTCGGTTCAGCGGAAGGCCACCGCGAGTCATTGTGAAGGCCAGATATGCATTCAATCACCTCAAACGAAATTAGAAATTGAAGACGAATGCATGGCGCATCCTCCAGGATTGGTCAACACCGAAAGCTTTATCCTTATTCTTTATCAGATTTAGAAATTGTTTTTCTGAGTTTAACTGCTCTTTGTAACTGACTCTTTCACAAAGTTTCCGTTCAACTGTTTGCAATTGATGTTGTGCATGATGTCTGGCAATTGACTGGTGGCGATATCGCTGAACTTCCACAGTTTGTGTCGCAATCCGTTATAATTTCCGCATCCTATAATCCAATTTTCTGTTGGAAACTATTTAATAAGTTGATCAGTTTGTGGACTAGATTTCATATTGCCTGATTGTCTGTGGAGAGTCCTAGGGCGCAAACAAATTTGAATCTGATTAGAAAAACGTTTCTTTAGAAATTTTCAAAATCGTGTTCGCACTATTTACAAGTGATACCCCAGAGCTGCCATACCTTTGCTTGGATCCTGTCGAGCATTCGGAATGAATGAATTGAGAAATAAGAGACATGTTGCATATTATCCTAGGCTGACTACGTGAAAATTATTTACTGACCGACCTGTGGTGGACATGAAGGCATTAGGCAGACTGCCACATAGATATGGCGAACCCATCTGCCGCTTTTGCCCTCAGAGTTCCATTTACATTAATAACACTCATGAAGACTATCGTCGACAACATTATGAATTTGAGCATCTGGAATCAGAGCCGATTTATACCGCCACCCAAAAAATGAATGTATTGGCCGATTATCTTACAAAATAAATCAGGAAATTGACAATCATTAGAAGCATGAGTTTCGATCGTTTGATGATCATAGAGACGTGTAGATGATTTATTTTGATATTTTCATTACCATGTTTCACAAATCGTCCTCATCTCGGCAATTTTTAGTTTGGCTTTGCTATCATGCACCTACACGTTTACGAAGCTAAGCAGATTTGTACATGGGGTTCAGCTACTACTTCATCGCCCTGCTTTCTTCGTGAGTGCCAATGAACGCTGGCCAAATTAAGCCCTACTGGAATCCAGAATCAACCCTAACAGAGCGTTCTGTGTCTTCATCAGAAACATCGTGTTTCTTCATCAATCTCGTAAGCTTCCCACAGCTCTTCACCATTGTTTTAACACCGAGAAATGAGATACTTTGCTGACTCAAAGATTAATTGCACCCGATACAATCCACATACTGCAAAATATCGCCAACTACTGTGCTTTTAAGCCTTTCTATAGTCTGGCGCGAATATCACCGACGGTTGACATTCCGACATTTTCGTCTTCATTAGAGCCTAAAACTTACCAAACGCTCTGTTTCATTGTTGTTCACACAGCCATAAGAATGTTGTATACGAGCGAAGTTCCGACCCTTGAGGGAGTTTCATACTTTCATCATTTCCGGGAGCTCATGCTATAGCCACTGCACAAATGAGAACCTCGTTTTGTCTTCCTCACAACTACGTTCCAGCTCTATTGGTTCTACCAGAAATCATCTGTTATATTCTACCACAAAAAATCCATTGGAAATTATGTAATTATATTACGTATTTAAATTGCTCAACGTACCTCTACTACGGAGAATTGAACAGTATAGTTTCAATGAGAACGGCTACGAGGCGTTCAGTGATGATGGGATATAGAAATGGACTCCTATAGTTCAACGATATCGTATTTATATCAACTGTCATGATCCCACATTTCCCAAACAATCACTCTGCTCCGTTTGGTTTGGATTGAATCTTAAACGTGTTTGAGACTTCCATAAGAGTGTGCACAGGCCAAGGTGTGCTTAAAATCAAACACTGATCAGTAGTGATAATGTCAAACAAGCAAACATCCCGGAAAAAAACTGGACAGCAACATTTTTTTGCCCGCTATTCAAACATCTGATCGTTTGAAGCGTGGAAACATTGAGAGAGATCGGCCAAATAATCCTCAAGGAACGCTAAAACCATCGGAAGATCATTTTTTTGTATAGGATTCGAAAATCGATAAATAGTTAAAATGAGGAAGAAATGGATAACCGCAGCTTTCCATAAGAATCCTTTAGTACTCTACAAAGAGGTTATCAAACTATCAAAACGCTAACTTTTTTCAATGACACTTTGAATCCTTCCACATCTTCTAACTAACTCACCCAGTAGTTTCTAACTTCCAAATGTCTACGTAGATATTTGATTTGTACGTGAAGAGCTCAATCAAGAGTTTGGATGAGGTTTTGGTGCCTCCACTTACTTCGATAAGTTAACAAGAAGATAGCAGAGAAAAGCTGCAGGTAAGATTTTGATGGAATCGATAGTATCTGATGCGCATTGATTCCTTGGCAAAGACCCTCAAATAGCCAACAAGAGCTTACTTGGGTAGAGCACTTTAGACGTGATTTTTCCTCTCGGCAGCTTATTTTTCTTCAAATGTCCAATTTGCCCTTCATTTATCAAAAATATGCAGGTAAACAGAATTCTTTCTAATTGTCCGCTTTCCGCTCTCAATGCATTTTCAATACCGTTTATTGAAATACATAAACACTCGTGACTGTTAAAAACTAGATTGACCCTCCCTTGTACTTTTTTAAAAGTCACGTAAATGAGCTTATTGTGGTATTTGGCTTCTTAACGTGATTTCACAATGACTGTATGTTCCATTATCTATATCTCGAATCTCCATCATAGCTTGGACTTGGCTTTACTATAACTATAAATGCCCCTTGAAGAAATGAATATATGAAGATGGCAGTTCTATCGAGTGTCGCTTCTGCTCAGCAATAATCTCGGCTACTACTTACCTTGTATTCTCTCAATAAATTCCTATACATTCCTGTATTTCTAGTATTGCACTAATACTATGATGATAAGCGAGAGCTTACATACGAGGATTTCGATACAAAAGCATCTAATAAAAGTTCCTTGTCGTCATATCAACAAGAGCAACACAAAATCTCCAAAACTTCTTTTGCTACACAAAGGCATACGTTGTTTTACCTTCTCAAATCCGCGTTTCAGCTACATTGGTTCTACAAGACATTACCCTTGAGCTGGGATTATATCGAAAGAACAAATTGGCAGTAAAGCCAATCTCATCTGTATCACCTGTCGTCCCGCTGATGGTCGAGTGACTCGACCGAGTACCAGCAACACTCCCATTTTCCCCTATCGCGTGCAAGAGTAACCCAGTGGGTCTTCCGCGCTCTAGGGATTCGCTGAGCATCATATCTTTCTTTTATGCTTTTCGTGAAGAAATCGGAGCATCGCGTCGGTGGTCTTCCTGTAGAGCGCTTGATGTATCCAGTCGCTAACGGCTCTCGTCCATCGGGCCCACTTCATTCTTGATATCATGGCGTGTAGAACGGCGTCTTTGATCTTCGATCTTTGACAAACGTCGAAACTTCGAGTCCTTTCTCTCATTTTTCAGATACGGGATACTCCTGGCATCAACTCTTCGACTGCGCGTTCAATAACGCCAAGTGATTTTTCATCATGCTTACTTAGCGACCAGGTTTCTGATGTATACGTTAGGGCAGGGATAATAGCCAAGTCGAAAAGGTGGACACGGAGTCGGATATTCTTTGTCCTCTTCACTACATCTTCGAAGCTCTTAAACTTTCCCCAAGCCGCTCGTTTCCTCCTGCTCAACTCTGGACCTAGGTCGTTTATCATATTGATTTCAAGACCTAGATAGACGTAACTGGAGCATTCGGAATTTTCATTCCGTTGAGCGTGAATGGGGCATTCGAAGCTTATCCGTTCCTCATGAACATCGTTTTCGTTAGATTTAGTTGAAGGCCAATCTTTCCACAGGCGTTGTCGAAATCTGCTCAATATTCATTCCGCTTGGCTGATGTTTGGTGTTATGAGGACGATATCATCAACAAAGCGATTATGGTTCAGTTGTCGATCGTCAATTTTCACTCCCTTATCGTCCCATTCTAAATGTTCGCATGACGTTCTGGAGAGTGGCAGTGAATAATTTTGGCGAAATTATATCGCCTTGTCGAACCCCTCTTCTTACGTCGATGGTGATATTGTTGTAGAATGGAGATATTTTGCTCGTGAAATCTTTATATAGCTCACGGAGTATCATTATGTAGCGACTGGGGTACTGTCTATGTACCGCCCCTGGTTATCCAGAGCCTCCATAATTGCTTCTGTTTCCACTGTTTATCAATAACAACCCACTCAATATGACGCTGCAATCGACATATTACTGAGCACTGTCTAAACCCACACTAACATTCCCGGAATGTTGACGTTTATAAGTGGTATCAGAAAAGTGGATTCAAATTTTTGGAGAAATCTATCTAGTTTCTATCTTCAAATGAGGCAGCATCACTTTTTTACTGCTCGATCTTAGCACCTTCGAGGCATCCCACTCGTTTTTTTTTCGCATTTACCGAGCCAAAGGTACTCGAGCAAAGTGCAGTTGTTTTGACTGTTCCTTGAGAACTTCGTCTTGCTCACAGATGTTGTAGACTACTGGTCGAGTCAAATCCTCTTCAAATCTTAAGTATAGACAATTATGGCGTTTCCACTTGATTGCAGGAGATTGTTAATAGAGAGTCGAATCGGCGTCGTGATTCCTTATTACAATGGCAGTAATCGTTCTGCCATCGCTCCCACCGTAAGTATCTCGAAGCTTTGATACTCCTAAGTAAAATTCTCTGTAATCTCACTTCTAGGTAAAATTTTCTCTGATCTCACTTCTAGGTAAAGATTTTCTGTAATGTAATAATATGCGAATTTGAATTGTATAATTAACTCTGTTGAGCGGAAAAAGACAGTGTAGCTTCAATTAGAATAGCTGCGAGGTCTTCAGTGATGATGGGATAGAGAATTGGGCTCATATAGTTTGACCAAATCGGATTTATATCAAGTACCATAATATCACAATTCATGAACAATCAATCTGCTCCGTTGGTTTGGATCTTATATGAAACGTGGTTTGAAACTTCCTAAGATTGTGCATAGGCCAAAGTGTGCTCATAATCAAACACTGATCAAAGGGTGATCGCATCAAACAAGCAAACACCCCGGAAAAAAACTAGACAGCAAGAATTTTTTACACGCTATTCAAACATTTTATAGTTGGAGTGTGGAAGCATTTTGGGAGATTGACAAAATGATTTTCAAGGATTGTATGAACTATCAAAACATTACTTTTTTCATCTAGGATGTAAAGCCTATGACAGATGTAAATGACAAAAATGGACATTGGTAGCTTTCCTTAAGAATCCTATAGTACTCTATTAAGAGGCAAATCAAACTGTTACGTTCATTTTTTTTATGACACCTTTAATCATTCCATTTCTTCTAACTGATTCATCCAGTTTCTGATAGGGGTTATAACATCTTTTGAGCCGTTTTAGATTGAGTGATAAACAGGGTGCCTGTTTCGCCCTACGTAGACTCCTCAGTAGCAGGTCCTTCGGTTCAGTCGATTTATTGAGGTTATGCTGTGAAGGAATCGACGGATCATCGCAAGTCAGGAGATAGAATTTCCTGACATTGAAGGGACTAGAAGCCGAGCTTGTGGCCGTTTAAAATGAATCACACAATTCAACTGCTAGTCTCTGCAGTGCCAGGGGATTCCATCACCTGACTTGGGGTGAATTATTAATCGACGTCGATTCCTCCATAAAAGGAGATAGCCTCAGAGGAATCGTCTGAACCGAGGGATTGTGCTACTGGGGAGTCCTGGTAGACGAAACAGACGCCTGTCTAGTACTTAGACCTTAACGGCTCTGAAAATTTCAGTTCCTTATCAATTATTATTATTTCAGGCGGGGTCTATTAAAAAGCGAACGAACGAAGAGGTATTATCCTGTTTTTTCTGTTCTCCAAATGTCTAAGTAAATGTCCAATTTATATGTGAGCACCCTCATAGAGGACTTGGATGAGGTTTCTGCTGTCTTCACTAACCTTGATAAGTTAAAGATAAAGATAGCAGAGACAAACTATGGCCAGAATTTTGAGTTGTACCATGGCCTCCGATCCGTGTAAGACGTTTGGCGGCGACCTTAAATACCCAACAAGAAGAGTTTCTTTTGATGAAGCACTGTGCAAGTAATTTTTTCTCTTTTGATGGCTTATGTTTTTCCAAATGTGGTTATTTGCCTCTCTTTTATCAAATATATTCAGTTAACTATGTGGACAAGGGTTGACGGTTGTTATGATAGCTGATGAGAGGACCATCCGCTTGTTCATGAAGTGCTAAGATATTGGTTTTGATACTTCTAAATGCATTTTTTCTCAATCGAGAAAGATTGGAACAAAGGCCATAGCTATTCGAAAAGGATTCCTTCACGCTATGTTTACTTTCGGCTAGTTGTCTATGCAGCGAAATCGCTGGACTTATTTCGTACGGTCGCTCCGTTGAGCTTTATTCCATAATTCTATTTGCTCAACTGGCTCAGTCTAATCAACTCTTTTATGGTCATAGCAAAATCGAGGAAATTTTGTAGAGCATACTCAGCAAGCAGAGTGCCCAATAACATGCTATAGGCTCTCTTTGATTTACACTACGTTCTTGAGCACGTGTTTTGATGTTTGATGGCCGACGTTTCTGGCGACCTCGCTCTTCAGAGTTTGAAGTATTGATACACAGACTGATCCTTTTAATTCGGTGAAAATCCTGTGGTCTTAATGACAGTCTTATGTATAGACGAATTCTCTATTGGTGTCAACCTCACATCAGCTGGAAAAGGTTTCTTAAAACGAAAAGGATAAGAACTTTTCAGAACTCAAATGTAACTTATTACCACTTATTCAACCTGCACCATACTTTTTTCACTGTGCGGGGCTCAGTGCTCGAGCATTCGATTGCTTGAGGATTTCATCTTCTTCTCGAACGTCTCTCTACATTCTCGAGGATAGCCAGGCTGAGGCGTTATGTAGGACTTTTGTTATCGCTTGCCAGACAGTGTTGAGGAGGGGAACATCAACCCCGCGTCGAGACACGCCGAGCATCACTACCTGCCAGTCTGTTCAAGATGAGTCATCCAATTATTGAAGGGTTTTTTATAACTGAGTGATGTATATCAATTGAGAAAATGTGTTTTTACTTCGGAATTCAACGCCCTGGTTAGGTTTAAAAATAGCTTGGTATAGCAGTCAGAGCGCATGTGGCGCGGTGGTCAGAGGTGCTCTGCGTTGCACCAAAGGGCGAGCGTCATAGCTCACCAAGCCGTCCATCCGTTCAAGGTAGGTAAATTGGTGCCCAACTGATAGCAGACTTGTTCGGGAGAATAAGCAGCACTAACTCGATATAACGGGAATAAGATGGCGCATTCCTCAGGGATTGACCAACGCGAGAGCTTTATCCTTTTTAACCTTTATAGCAGTCATGACGATACAGTGAGTTTTTCGACAGGCCGCTGAATTATTATACAAGGATAGGGGCTGTTCAAGTTGTGAGAATGATTTATTTTAGCAGAAACAAAGGTACCACACCATAATCATGACTGCTAACATAAAATCGGCTGCGATGTAAGATCGAAAGATGAAATAACAGGTTGTCACTAAGGTAATTAGGGTTTATGCATTGTTCGAAATTAGCCGTTTGATATTGGAACCTGTGGAATATCTGTTCTTCAATATATGTTGCCATTTTTATATATCGTTTTGATTTTTTTGAATCCCAATTACTTTCGCACCAAGCTAAATTTCGGCGAGCTACAGTGCTAATTATACACTACAATGTCGAGATACCAAAACAAACTGAACTTGAAAACAATTTCAATGGAATTGTATTGCTGTAAAGTATAGCAACTATAGTTGAAACAGAATGAACAAATTATCAAATGAAAAACAGTAACCATTTAAGAAGAAACGAAAGTGTTGAACTATTGAATTAACAAAGAATAGCACATTGAAAACCAACGTACTAAAATTTAAAAGCGTGATTCAACGGAGAGCATAGAATTTTTAAGATCATGCCCATAAAAGGCAAGCTTTATTTCTAAGCACCAAAGGAGTTTTTACTGTAGAGAGATCAAGTGTTTCTGCACGAAGTGTTTCAGAAATTATATGAAATGTGCGGCTTACCAAATGATTCGCACCAAATAGTGAACATTCACATGCATTTACTACGCATTTGTCTATAAAATACAAAAACCATCTGTTTTCACTTTTGGAAAAAATGTGTCTATAAAGAACTTTATCGTGTTCTGTATTTGGATAAGAATTCTTGGAAAAGAATAGTACATGCGTGAAGATATTCGATATGACAAAAAGATACTGTTCCAAAATACTTCAAAAACTCCATTTCGGACGAACTTTCTACGTACTTATTTGCTGCCGACCAAACAAATTCAGTTTAAACCCCGACAAACAAAAACATGGTATGAGATACGTCTGAGAGCTGATAAGCTCAAAAAAAACATGCCGGTTATTTATTAGCGATAAGGGTGGGGAATTTGTAGTTATTCCTCATCATTTGGATGTTGATATAAACGGAGAAACATCTCCAGCATGCTTCTCTTTAACGACCTTCCTCTGAAGAGGTAAATAAATCGCAATACCGAAAATTGAATAAAGAATGGGTCCGAATGACAAAAGCTGCGGCTTGTAACAGTCGGTTATCCGTCAACTCAGAATTGAATTATCAAACTTGCCTCGTCCTATGCGCACTCATTGATACACATAACTTTTCTACGAATGATCTTGGCTTTACCGATCCCTCTATTCAAAGTTAGACCAATCATTAGCTGTGTAGGCGAGGCCGACGGAGAGGATAACATGGTTTCTTGGCCTCATATTGTCGCAGTTATTGAAGTTCATACCAACCCATCTCCCCAACACCAATGTATTTCTAGTACACCTTAAAAATGCGCGTTCAAATCATACGTATGTAATGGAGTCGTTTGATGTTACATCGCTCTATTGCAAACGTTTCAAATGACGTCGCAATACGAGCCACTCATGAATTACTAATAGAAAACATAGAAAGAATAGATAAGTTTGGCTTGTCTGTCCAAACAGCTTATCACACTCCTCAAGTTATGCTTGAGCCATTCGATTTTTAGGTGGTCCGGGAAGATACTTTGCACAAATTAGAGGGTTGGCAATGGGGAGAAGACTAGCACCCAGCTTAGCCATCGCTTTCTTGTCAAAAGTGGAAGCTCCAGTTCTTCATCGGCGTCCCAATACTCTACTGTCGATATATAACGATTCGTTTTGTCATCTGCTCTATGCAAGAGGAGAATAGATAAATGCTTCTGAATTTTTGAATGGACAGTCAGAGTTTACTAAGTTGACTGCCGAGAAAACAACAACTTTCAGAGAGCTGTGCTTTATTGCTTGAACGTTTAAGTTCAATTCACTGAAAGTGGCTCTCAATACAAAATGGTATCGCAAGAATAATAGCAAAAACACACTTGGTTGCACTAGCTTTATTCTCATCCTTCACGTGCTAAAAAGCACTTATTCGAAATATGACTCGAAACTTCAAGTGCTTGTACGGGAGACGATGAAAGAAGGCAATCACTAGACTCGGCGAGACAAATAGTTTTCTAATGAGTACAAAGAAACAATATCAGCTAACGTTAGGCCAGGGACCGAAAAGCCTCACAGTGCGAACAACAAGGCGCCACACCTAAACCATAAAGTGCCTCTTATACTGTCCTTTATGACAGACGAAGTAAATACCGCTATTAGAAAGTGTTTGAAGAACAGTGGTTTAGAAGATTCTGTTGGAATTGTAGAAATTCCCCCTAAAAACACTGCGTCGTCAATTAGTCCGAAACGTCTTGTAACGACCGTCTATGGTAATACAAAGCAATGCGTTGTTTTGTCCCACCGGTAGAGACGGCGACTACATGAGCGTAGGTACACTATACTTTATCACTTGTAAGACATGTGGTGACAAATACTTTAGCGAAACAAGCAGATCACTTCACATCAGCATAGAAGAACACCTAGACGAGGAAAACAAAGAACAGACCCAAATAAAGCCCCAGGTACAGAACAGGATACAAAGGCACACCGATGACGACTTTGAGGTAGTAGTTAAACTCCTAAGGCACGAATTCGAAAACATCAACGCGAAAAATTTTTGGAGCTTTCTGGATGAAATCCAGAAACCCGAATTTGAAACAAAAATGGAGAGTGCCTTAATATAATCAACCACAATGCGCTACCTTATCTCGGATTGATTTTTTAGTCTAGGTATCAGCTGACAACTATCGCTAATTTGACTTAGTGACATGGGGCGGGTTCATACGTCACCTGCGCCAACACCATAGGTAGTTCCATGACTAGATCACAAGGTAAGCGGTTTTCTCTGAATCAGTTATCGTCTGATATGCCTCTAGACTTCATTTTTCCACAATACATAGTCATATAAGTAACGCTACAATAATAACACGTTCAGGCTCTGAAGAAGGCGTATTTGCCGAAACGTCAGCCACAAGCTACCATGAAGGCCCATCGACTGCAAAAAGTGACAATCGTTTCGGGGAAAAGATACCAATATTGTGAAGCTTACAATAAATGACGTTGAACGAGTATACGATATTTGTTTTGCTTTCCTTATGCAAAAGCTTCCGCGTCTAATTACTTCTCATTAACAGCATGATGAGGTTAGTAAAAGCACTATAGTGGCAATATATAAACTGTACAGTCTTTTCAATGCCCCCGAATAATCGGGCTGCTTCTGTTTTTTTTTTTTTGTAAAACATTTCTTTTCGTTTTTTTCCCGGGATCTGAATGATAGGAGGACTGTCTCAGGAAAATCTTAACGGCTTTATCTTTCTTGGACTAAACGGGAGATATACATTGATTTTGGCATTGCGTGGATAGCACACTGTAAGTTGGAGGTTCCCCTCGGTCTTTGTGAAATGTGGTAATATTGCAGGTAGGCAGAGATCAAATTTTCACTATCATTTTTAAAATGGTTCCATTTACCCTATAAATGATATCACATAAAAAGTTACCAAATTTATCAAGAACTTCCATTTTCGAGACTCGTTCATGTTCTGCTCCCATGAAGTACTACAACTATTCGCTTGCATGGTCCGTATGAATTCAAGGCGTTTCAACACATGACTGTAGTAATATATATTCAAAAATTTCAAAACGGTCTACAAAGGCGAGTGGTTTTCCACTGCTCTTGAAACTATTACCAAAATAAATGTTGCTATGATAACACAGTCATATTGGACTAGATTATGTAGGAAACTGATCCTCAGTGTTGCTAAAATAGCTAAGTTGTTCAAGTTCGAAGCTAGTCTTCAGGCTATTCCTCCACATAGTCGGATGTAGGTCACGAGTATGGAATTTGCCACAGTGTATACACACATCGCCCAAAAAATTCCTCTTTGTCTCAACTTTCGATACTGAATTCATTGAGATCAAGCATGAGTTTTTCATAATAGTAAGCTACCAAATCATCGTCATTGCCTAGAAAAAAATTAATCCAAGAATCTCATCCGAATTCATGAAGAGTAGGTTAAATACACATAAACTAGTATTGTTCAAAAATGATACAACAAGATAGACCTGTTGTTATATCTGGAATGCTTTTTCACTTTCTCACACTTCCTTCTGGTGAAATGGTTGTTGGTGTGTGGAGCAAATGTCGTTCAATCAAGCCGTGTCATTGTTAGCGGAGGG